>VUQH01088939.1:11960-40435 GCA_015106775.1 Etroplus canarensis | reverse complement strand
CTCCTCCTGCCTGGCAGCTCCATCTTCTATATCCTTTGTCCAATATATCCACTATCCCTCCTCTGAACATGTCCAAACCATCTCAGCCTGAGATGTCCCAGTAGAGAAATCATCTTTGATCCTGTCCATCCTGGTCACTCCCACTGAAAATCTCAGCGTCTTCAATTCTGCCACCTCCAGCTGTGCCACCGTCTCCAAACCATATATCATAGCAGGTCTCACTACCGTCTTGTAAACTTTCCCTTTCATTCTTGCTGCTATCCTTCTGTCTGGATGGTTGATTCTAGGTATTTAAACTCATCCACCTTCACTACTTGTACTCCTCTGCCTGCCTCTCATTCACACACATGTACTCTGTCTTGCTTCTACTGAATTTCAGTCCTCTTCACCAGTGCATACTTCCACCTCTCCAGGTTCTCCTCCACCTGCTCCCTACTCTCACTAGAGGTCAGTGTTGTCTCTGAACATCATAGTCCATGGAGACGCCTGCCTAACCTCATCTGTCACCCTGTCCATCACCATTGCAAACACCTCATATTGCACACCTCACCACTGTCTCACTGTCCTCATACACATCCTGCACCACCTTCACATACTTCTCTGCCACTCCAAACTTCCTCATGCATATCCGCAGTTCCTCTCTTGGCACCCTATCATATGCTTTCTCTAGATCCACAAAGACACAGTGCAACTCCTTCTGACCTTCTCTATACTTCTCCATCAACACTCTCAAAGCAAACATAGCATCTGTTGTACTTTCTCTCAGCATGAAGCCATACTGCTGCTCGTTGATGGTCCTGTCTCTTCTTAGCCTAGCTTCAGCAACTCTTTCCCATATCTTTCCTTTGGTATTTCCGATCAGCTTTATACCTCTGCAGTTATACCTAAAGCTGCATTCATTTTAGCAACTGTTACACTGAGCAGCCTTTCCAGTGAACTTACCAAGCGTAGCAAACAGTTCGTATTCACATTCAGTAGTCCCAGTACAGAGACATGCTGGGTTGATGGGGTTAATCAAGCACGGATGTAATAAAACAAGTGAGATGTGGTCTGTCTTACTGAGCACAAGCTGTGCAGGTGGCAAATAATACTTTTTCTGACCTTTGTCTTGATGGATGAGTTCATGGTTGAGCGTCTTCTGCTTTCTCCTTCCTCACTCATTGTATTTTCTGGATGTAATTATCTTTGAGAAATAAAAGCATCTTTTCAAATGCATTAACAAAGAGCGCACATCAGACAGGGGCTTAATTTTCAGAGTTTTAATTTTCAAACCTCTGCTGAGCACAAAAATGTGCAGCAGTTGAAGCGAACTTCAAAGCCAAGAGTCTAAGGATACTTCATTTAGCATCTGCTGGATTTGGTTGAAGTTTTGCAGCACAAAAGCGGGGAATGCTATTTAACTCTGTTATGCTCAATTTAAGACTGATACAGATGGTAGATGAGTTTCAATTTTCAAAACTAGTCTGAACACAGAACTGTGGTCTTAATTGAACTGTAATTAAGTCTCAGAGCACAACACTGTGTTGTTCATTAAGGCGTTTTTACCTCTGCCAAGGTAGTTATGTGATTGGGTTGGTTTGTCTGAACTGTTTGTTAGCAGGATTACTCAAAGTTATGGATGAGTTTGAATGGAAATGATACCACAGATGGGGCTCGGCACAAGTAAGAGGCGATTCACTTTTGGGCTCATTTCCAATCTAGCCCCTACGCTCTCCCATTCTGACCAGTATGGTGTAGAGTTATGCTTGGGACTGCTGACGTGTCCTTTAAGGGGTAAGGAAGATATACAGGGGACAAGCGGTGATGCAGTAAAAAAAAAAGATGGGGTGTTTCCTCCATGAAACTAATTCAGGAACGACAGTGGTGTTATATACTCTGAAGCCTTTTAGAATATGTATTTTTTATTACTGCTCTCAATTTAACATTTATAGAATTATGAACTTAATAAGTGTTTAATAACGTAAACACTTAACAAATGTCAGGTTCTGATGGGCGGACTCAATGAGCAGACAAGACTCAGAAATGAAAGGTTTGGCAGGTTTTTATAAGAAGGTCGCAGTCAGAGGTTAGGGAGGCGGAACAGGTTTCCAGAGATTGGTCTGCTGGGAGTTCTCCAAAGCAGGTTTAACCCAGAGGGGCGAGGGTGGTTCAGGCAGGTTCCGAGTCCAGGTGGGTAGTCCTAGCACGAACAGAGACAAGGCGTGAGCTGAAGCGAGGTTTCCATCAAGCAGACAAAACTTGGCCTGGCTTACTTCATGTGGAGTAGCTATACTAGAGAAGTGTACGGAGGATACTGCAGGGCTTAAAAGTGATTGTAATCATCAAACAGCATCAGGCGTGGAGCCTCCATTCCATCCTGACACACCCACACCTGGACCTACAGCAACACTGATTAGAGCCCAACCCATCCCTAAAGGAGAGAGGGAACGAGAGAAGAGAGAAAGAAAGAAAAAAGGCAGATGCAGACCTGAAGGGCAGGAGACCATGGGAACAGTGTTCACAAGAATATTGTCTTTTTTGATTAAATTAATATGTGCAATAGTCTTAGGTGAATGTTTTTCTTCTGCTGGACACATGAGAACCAGTCAAATGTAAACACTGTTTTAACATGCCAAAATAAAACCCCCCTTTCACTTAGCGTCATTCAGCAGCTGCGCCACTTAACTTCAATAAGACTATTTAATTGCTACAATCAGAGACAGAGTTTTTAAAGTTGGTTGGACAAAACAGAGAGCACTCTATCCTGCTCTGGCTTCAATCCAGAGGAAAGGGTTCAACAATGGGGAGGAGACACTTAACACCTCGTGCCCCCTTCAGAAGAAGCAGGAGAGTTGGGTATCCAGAGGCGCACATATGGCTACTCAGGCAAAACCTCTGCCCCAGGCTTTGGGTAAGGTTCTCGTGATGGACGGGACCCTGCGTCTGACTCGATGAATTCTCTGACAACCTTGTGTCAACATTTGGAAGAGGACTCACTTAGGTGTGGAGGCAGGAGGAGGGATGCTGGGTTGTTCTGACAGTGGTGAGATATGCCAGACTTAGCTTGGAGCACCTCGAGCTGAAGCTTTAGGAGATCTGCATGCAGGCAGTTGGGGTGTAACGATGGAGGGGCTACCTTCATTGCCCAATCCCCGTAAGTGGACCGCTCAAGACTGGCAACGTGTCCAGGATGTAACCCACCTTTCGCCCAATGACAGGTGGCATGATGTGTGGTTGCTCCAGCAGTTGCAATTACAGTGTTATCCCTACTGTCACATGAGCCCAAGCGCTGAAAGTGAAAGTCCATTTCTGATTTGATTGTTGTTTGCAATGCAGAATGTTTCAAAAAGCTGCTCAAAAATCAGAGGGGCAATACACTTTCATCCCCACTTGGGACAGAAATAATATACCGTGTGAGAGGGGACAAAATTTAAACTGCTTTCAATTGTCCCATTGCTCTTGAGCCTCTGAAAATAGGGGTAAACTATAATGACTGTAATTTCTAAACAGTTAATGCATTTCTTTTGTCAGTCCCTGGAATAAAAGCTGAAAGCTTGCACTTCAATCAAAATCTTCAGAATGTACAGAGACAACATTAATAGAAACTTATTAGGTCTATCTGTGATATATACAATGACTGTAGAGTATAATACAATGAAGCCAGCTGGGAGTCCTTCTGCTGAGGATGGCTTCAGATTATATAACGACCAGTGATGACACATTTTTAAAAACTGTTTAATTGCACTCAAAAAAGAACTATTAATTTCATACACACAGTATTATTCAATCATAACAAAGTGCCAGTTATGAACATCAGTCACAGAGCCTAACTAGTGTGAGAGAATTCATAAGCGATGTGTTCAATGCAAAAGGTTGACGTGGATAAGAAGGCAAAAGATTTTCAAGTGGGAAACTTTGGATTTCCTGAGTCTCTGAATTGCAGTGTTACTCATTTTCTTCTAACTTCTACCTAAGCACAGTTGTCGTTTTTCATTTGATTAGCAAGAAAATACAATCAGACACAAAAAGGCAGAAATTCAATTTACAAAATGCAATGAAGTGCAAGAGAGAAGAGAAGCCCACGAGGCTTACTGGACGTCATCCCATGACATAATTATGAGGCTCAGAAATATATACAAATATCTATGCAACCACAGATTTAGAACATAAATATCATGACTAGCTCAGGTGTGTGCGGGTGCGGACCCAAGTGCAGGACTCGAAGGCAGCCGGAATGCATTTAAAAGGCTTTATTGCCAAAAACAACAAACAATAACACAGTCCAGGGAAGAGTGAGGACGGGAGGAACGGTGCAGCTGCGACACGGATGGAGTGAAGGCAGCCGCATCCAAAACACACACAAAGGCAACGGTCCGGAGCTCAGAGAGGGCTGAGACGGAGAATACGACGAGGACGCGACAACGGATAGACAAGAACAAGGGTATAAATACAGACACAGGTCATGACAATAAAAGCTAATCTGAAATATAAAATGGTATTAGAACATTTTATCCACCACACTGAACACTGCATGGATAACTTACAAATAACAACAACATATGGATAGATTTAAAAATAAGGTCTAATCTAAAAAGTCCCTTCAACACATTTAAGCAATGCATGTTGTTTTGAGCCCTTCTGACATTTTAAAATTTCAAACAGTTTTATTCCACTTATGTAGACCTCTGCTAAGCTAGTACATTAGTTTATGTATTTTAAACTTACATTGGGTACTTTTTCCTGGTGTTTAAATGTGTCTAAGGTAAGGACTAAAGTTTACTGTTGAGCCCATATGCAATGCTATAAGTGAAACAAGTATTATGTACATTGTTACGAAAAGGAGAAAAAACATTTATTTGAAGCATTGATCCTGACCTATGTGTGGTGGCTTGGCTTCTGCAGAATCTGTAATATCTCAGGCACCTGGGAAAGGCATTCAAACATATGAAATGTGTGTAATTCACATGAAGCCCAAACAGGGACTGCTACGTAAAGAGAGCTTTAGGAATAAGAAAATGCCTCAGTATATGTCCTTAAAGCTCCTTTTGATGCTGCCAATCATGATTTCCTCATTGAGTGTTTGGAACATTGTGAAGGTGTAGACAGTTTCAACTGGTTTAAATCCTATATTAAATATGGAAATGTTTCAGTCGACATTGGAAAACATTGCTCTACACTGGAAGCGATGACATCTGGAGCTCCACCAGGGTCCATTTTGGGGCCTGTTCTTTTTTTCTTCGTACATGCTGTCAGGGTCAAATTATTCATGAATATAATATTTCTTTTCATTGATATGCAGATGACTTACAACTGTATTTACGCTTGAGTCTTGTAAATCACTATGCAAAGGCTCAGTGAGTTTATCCTAGACATAAAAACTGATTTCCTATAGTTTCCAACAGATAAATGATAGCATAACTGAGGTTACAGTATGTTGATTGGTCCTCCATCTCTCTGTGCGGGCTTGAAGGATAACCTGGGCCCCGTATCCTTTTTCTTAAAACACAGGTTAAAATGTTGGGATCATGTTTGATATACATTTAGAATTTGACAAACAGATAAATACCATGGTCAAGAGTTGCTTTTATTTTAGTTCAGAGTAATCTTTTCATGAAATCAATCAGGTTTTGAAGTCATAAGTGCCTTTGTTATATTTAGATTGAACTACTGTAATAAGCTGTATACTGGAGTAAGTGAACATCTCTTATTCTTTTACAATTAGTCCAAAATGCTGCAGCTGGAAAGACTGGGACATAAAAGAGAGATCAGATTACTCCAGTGTAAGCTGTCTTGCACTGGCTCCCTGTGCGTTACAGAATATAATGCCAGTATGAAGTGGCAATGTTTCTATCTTGCACCTGCATGCATGGCAGCTATGCTGTGCCCATATACAGTGCTGTGCAAAAGTCTTGAGCCACCACATATTTCTTTATATTTTTGCTTTTATGTGATTTTAAAATGGGCTTGAGCAGTAGATTCCATGGATTTCTGAAAGTACGGGTGGGTTTTTTTTCCGCTCGTTTTCAGTCTAATCCTTGCGCCTGACCATTTATAGAAGAATATTTGTTAAAGCCAATTAACACTGACCTATGAATCATTCAAGCCTAAAGAAGTCACCTAACAAGGGATGAACCAGTGTTGTCTACACATACAGTAGCAGACAACTTGGCAAAACATTTTAAATTAGCACTTGAGGCACTTTTTTACTAGCCACCTGTTTCAATAAACATATCACTTATTTCCATTTTTTTAGTTGAAACTGTGAAAAACTGTCAAAGATGGTACAGTTTCACAGGCATAAAATAGTAACCACCAAGGTGATTCCCAAAGAACTGTCAGCTGATTCACAGCAAATCTCAGCATGGTGTGCCGTGTGTCCCTAAAAATTTTGAGAAAACTAGATAAATGGGGGACAAAAGAAATGGTAGGCCTACAACAGCAGATGAGCAATATCTGAAAGTCATGTCCTTAAGAAATAGGAATAAAAAAAGAAACAGGAAGGTCCAGATGCCTGAGAAATGCATCTGGACCTTCAGGTGATCCGTCTACTGATCCCTGAAGCCTCACCAGAAATGGTCTCAGTGGAAGGGTGGCTGTCAAGAAGCCATTCTTAAGGAAGGGAAACAGGGAGAAAAGGCTGAGGCATGAAAATTACACAGGAAATGTGCTGAGAATCAGTGGCAACAGGTCTTATTGAGCAGTTAATCCAAATTTGGCATTTTTGGTTCAAATTGTTGTCAATATGTACCAAAGAGGTCAGGAGAGAGGTGCAACAGTGAGTTTCAAAAGCATCTGTAAAACATGGTGGAGGCTCTGTCATGGTTTGGGTTTTCATTCCAACCGGTGGTGGTGGTGTTACAAAAGCACTGTGAAGTAACAGGATTTATGTGATGGGTTCAGTTTGTCTGATCAGATTTGATCCATCAAGCAATGCAATCTGGAAAATATCTCATCAGCAGCAGCTTCATTTTTCAGCATGATAATGATCCCAAACACACTGCCAGTGCAGTAAAACACAATGGGACATTATCAATCATGGAGCAGAGTGGGATCATGTTGACAGAGAACAGAACAAAAGGCAGACAACATCCAAAGAACAGCTTTCGAATGTCCTTCAAGAAGCCTGGAGAACAATTCCTGAAGACGGCTTAAAGAAACGACAGAAAGCTTGGCTCAGGGAGTTCAGGCCGTGATGAAGAATAAAGGAGCTCATATCAAATATTGGGGCTCGATGTGACAGTGAATGCTTGGGAACCAGAGAGCTGCTGATGTGGCACTGGTGGTGATTGGAGGCCCCCTGCAGAGGCTGGAAAACCCACCCCCCGACAAGCACCAATGAGGTGCCCCCGAGCAAGGCGCTGAACCCACACCATGCTCGCCGACACCTGCAATAGGCTGCCTTGTTCTCTATCACCTGTGTTTGTGTGCATGCAGCTGTATCACTCAAGTGTGTGTAAAGCGTGTGTGAATACCTACAACATAGAGTGAATTGAGATCTGGTAAGTTCCCTGTTAGGGAACTGATAAAGGCTAACGTCTTCTTCTTTCAAGCTGGTTAGAACTGTGCAGCTTCTGTTTTTGCTCGGTGCCCTGCATTTCCAATTATATTTGTATATGTTGCTCCTGTTCCCCATTTTCTTAGCAACATATAAAGAATGACAGGTGGGTCAAGACTTTTGCACAGTACTGTACATGTTCAAGATTCTTGCGGCCTGCATCCCAGTATGAAGCATTCTTCAACTGCTGATCTCTGGACGGAGGTCAGTTTGGTGTTGTGTCATTTTATGTGAGTTGTGTGAATGCGTGTGGAGGGAGTCTGGGAACCTTTCAGTCTTTATTTTTAATTCTCTTGCAATGCACTTTGTTTTTAAATAAATATACATTTTGGATTTGGTGCACATTTATTTTAATACAGATATTTTAAAAATCCTTTCTGTTTTAGCAAGAAATATTTGATTGCATTTAAGAATAATTATGGCGAAATTGCAAATTTGCTTTAAAAGAATTTGAAAACTGATGTTGCCCAGTGCCACTCATACTTCACAATTAAATGAAGAGAGAGAGATGACTGAGAGACATTCAAATGAATCATAAACAGAGCATAGTGTATTGAAACATTCAGCATCCAACATCCCACTTTAAAGCTTTTTTTCCCCATTTGCAATCAAATGGCCACAATAATGTCAGTGAAACGTATGGATATCAATTCAAATTGTAGACTCAGCAGCAGCTGACTGCAGACTAGAAATAATCCTTTCCAAACAACTTACAATGCTCATAAAGAAAGTATTCACCCCCCTTCGGTATTTCACCCTTGTATTGCTTTAATAAAAGAAATCATGCTCAATATAATTTGGCTGTTTTGAAAAGAATTTGCAAAAAAAAAGCTTCTGTCATGTCAAATTGAAAACAGAGTTTTACAAAGTTAAGTACATTAATTAAAAATATACAGTGTAAAATAAATGTTGGCATAAATATTCACCCCCTTTAAAGAGACTGACTTAATTCAACAGAGGTCCAGCTGGTTGGTTCCAGCAGTGTCACAGTTAGTGAAATGGGGATCATATGAGTGCAGCTGATGTGTGTCAGTGATTGTAGTATAAAAACAGCTGTGTCTGGGAGGTCCAGCCTCTGCTTCATCAATATTCCTGCTACAACTGAAGAACACTCCAAGCAACTCAGAGAACAGATCAATGAAAAGTAGAAGTCAGAAGATGCTACAACTCACTGGACATTCCACAGAGTTCAGTCAAATCCATTATTAAGAAATGGAAGGAGTAGGACACGTGTCTAAATCTGCCTAGAGCTGGACGTCCTCACGAACTAAGTGACCGGTCAAGAAGAAGACTGGTGAGGGAGGCCACCAAGACACCTACGACCACTCTGAAGGAGTTAAAAGCTTCAGAGGCTCAGATGAGAGAGACTGTACATACAACAACTGTCGCCCGGGTTCTTCACCGCTCCAAGCTGTGTGGGAGAGTGGCAAAGAGAAAGCTACTGTTGAAAAAAGCTCATATGAAATCACTCCTGGAATTCACCCAAAGACATGTGGGAGACTCCAAGGTCAACTGGAAGAAGGTTCTTTGGTCTGATGAGACAAAAATTTAGCTTTTTGTCCATCAGACTAGACACTGTGTTTGGCAAACACCAAACACTGCACATCACCACAAACACAACAGCTCCACTGTGAAGCATGGTGGTGGCAGCATCGTGCTGTGGGGATGCTTCTCAGCAGCAAGCTCTGGAAGGCTTGTAAAGGTAGAGGGGAACATGGACGCAGAAAAATATCACCAAATCCTGCAGGATCATCTGACTCCGTCTGCAAGAGATTGGATTGGCCAAGTCTAAGCACAGATCTCATTCAATCCAGAATTTGTGGCTGGACTTGAAGAGTGTTGTTCATGCCCTGACAGAGCTTGAGCTGTTTAGCAAGCAATAATGGAGAAAAATGTCAGTGTCCAGATGTCCATCCTGATTGAGACGTGTCCACACAGACTCAGTGCTGTGATTGCAGCCAAAGGTAAATCTACTAAATACTGACCTAAAGGGTGAATATTTATGCAAACATTTATTTTACCTTATATATTTTTAATTAACTGACATTTTGGAAATTCTTTGCTTTTTCTTGACAGTTAGAAGATCTTCAATCAAGATGTTTTGTGTTTTAACAAAACCAGACAGCGGCCACTTCATTCAAGCACAGCAATGCGTTCATCTGCTTCGTACCGCTAATATTTTGCAGCTCAAAAAGAAGAGTCTTTATTCTCAAAAAGGACCAAAACTCATGATGTCTTTTTTTTTTTTTTTATTGTCTGTCTGTTTTAAAGAAAATACCAAAAATGGAACAAAGCAGCTCTTGTAATGTGTAACAAACCAAACACACCCTACTATTTAAGCTTAGGAATTTCCCATCACACCCTCTGCTGTGTGAATGCTGCGGCTGCTTTTTAACCCTTCATCACCACAGCATCAGCCACAGGTTTGGGTTCATTTACTGACTGTTTTCTAGTTTCTATCATATTTGGGTGGGGTGATGACTTCGGAGCCCGGCCACAAATCTTTAACTGTACCTACTGCTATAATAAATTATTTCAAATATGGCTTATCCACGTTTGACAAAGGATTATTATTAAATATATTCTTAACAGGTGTTTCTATTTTATACTATTAGAAGAACACAAATGCAAGGCTCCTAAAGTCAGACAATGGCTTCTGAAAGACAACAGAAGAATGGAGATGAGAAATGACTCAGTGAAGTCTGATATGTGGACACGCAAGGCTCTGAATATTAGGAAATGCAATGTTGCAAGCAATGTAGCCTTACCAGTTTGAGCACAACAACAGAGCACTCTGCTGACGGATTAAAAGGACCGTCTTATTGCACAAAATATGCACGACCGTGAACTAGTCACTTCTGAGGGAGAATTTTACCTTGAACAAACTCAGGCTTTTCATGGGCTACAGTTCACTCATGAAGATGGGAAGATAGAAGGTGTAAATAATAAAGGGAATGGCAGCCTTCCATTCAGCTGCTTCAGTTTCAAGGCTGTTGTTCATTCTGGTTCGCTGCAAAAATCAAATGTGTGCTGGGAAAAAAGGGTGCAGGCCTTGGTCCTACTACATTTTACAAATACCACAAGTGTAATTAGTCCCGCAACTCATGTTCTGCTACTGTGCCCAAGGCATGATTAATGCTAATGGATCTAGATGTGCTTCAAGTCAAAATGACTGACTGCCAAAAAAGTATGTCGAAATATGTCTTAGGGCAATTTCAGCCAAGTACATTGAGGAGCATTCATTCAGCTTATTGGAGCTGAGAAAAGGGATGATTAATGTCCTAGCTTTCCTAATATTAAGAAGCCAGCATATTTTATTGCTAGCTTGGGTTGTCATTTTCTGGCTGCTGCAAGCAGAGATGGGAAGTAACCAATTAAAATGCTTTGCAACTGTACTTAAGTTTCCAGGTGTCTGTACTACAGTATTTTTCTCCTTTTTTTGCTTTTACTCACGACATTTTTGCAAATATTTCTACTTTCTACTCCTTACAAAACAGGCTTGTTACTTTAATGCACCGGAGTCGCTGATTATTTCACAGCACCGCGTCCCTCCCCAGTCAAACCAATTTGAACTGAAATAGATGGAACAATAACACATAAAAGAAAATCCCCCTGGTGTATCCATCATTGATGCTTATCGCAAGACTGACACAAAAGACACAGATGAAAGAGGTAAAAAACATGATTTATGCATCATTTACAGCACTATGCTCATTTTCTGTTAGGTATGGAGGCATCTACCATGAAGGCAACAGCAAATAGAGCTTTTTTGTTTTTTGTCTGCTTTGTTTTTCTCTGCTTGTACTCATAACAGCTGTTCAAGTTGAGCACATTCATTAGGATGACTGACGAATTTGAAATAAAGTTCCTTTTCCCTTGTAATTAGATTATTTTAATAAGATATTAGGTTTGCTTAGTTTGCACGGAAACAGCTGGTACAAAGTTCCTTCAAAGAGCAACTTTTTACTGTAACTGAATACTTTTAGACCCTGTACTTTATCACTTTTACTTGAGTAAAGTAGTTGAATGAGTGCGTCAACTTCTACCTGAGGTCTTTTTTTAACATGAGTATCAGCGAAGACTGTTTCTACTTTTGCCGTCTCTGGCCGCAAGTATGCAAATGTGAACTCGAGCTTTTTGGCCATTGCTGTCTCAGTTTTAAACAGTTTGACTGAAGCTGTTACACAAAGCAACCTTGTGACTAGCATGTCTCTACCACATGAGCATGGAGTGCTCTCATAGTTTATAAGGTTCATGTTGCATCCCGCTAAATGGGGAACCTACGCCAGCTGCTGTCACAAATGTCACCCTGCCCTGATTTTGACTGACCATCAGGGTAATGGAGGATTCACCTCAGAGCTAACATTTCTGTGAACGTTGTGGACAAAAATGTTTAAAGCACATAGAAGTCAAGCTGGCCAGATTTGGTTAGCGTATGTATTTTGTTGATTATTTTCACCAGCTTTCGTGAAGTCAATTGTTTGTCCTCATATGAATTATTGCCAGTAAAAAGCCTTTTGAGTGGAGCTAGCTAACTTTTGTGCAATGCTGTCTTTTCAGACAGACCTCGTGCAGTTTGTCAACGAGAGCTGTCATCTCCTTTGTTATCCTTTGCCTTTTAATCTCGACTTGAAACTCGTGATTAAGACCATAAACTCATCAGTAGTGTTTACTGAGGTCACAAATCAAGTGAGAAGAATGGACTTTATCATAGACCTCAAAATCAGACTTCTTCTGGCAACTAGATGAGTTTTCCCCTGCTGGCCATTGAAGCATTGCCCTTGCTTTGAAGTATGTCTTCTGTTAACAGTCATTTAGTGTCCGGGTCACATCAAACCGCATCAACTGCACTGAGAGATAAATTGACATACTTTTGCAGCCAGATTATCCAAAGCAAAAACATAATATTTACAAGTCAACTTTAACCTTCTGAGTTCCTGCATCCTCATACATTTTGCTTTAATACACCTTACACTTCATTCTCTTCAACATACTGTAGACTTGTTGCATCCCATGAATCTCAAACAAGAGTGCTAGTCTCAGGAGGTCTGAAGTGATTCACTGCACCTCCGAGCATCCTGACACCAACTCATCTTAAAAAGTTTGCACGACTGACAGGAGAAATGATGATCGGAGCAGCGTTCTCGCTGTCATTATTAAGGCCGGGACTAAAGAAAGGGTAAAGTTTCTCTGTGAAGGAGCAGCCAGTGAATGAGTAGATGAGATCTGCAGAATCTACATTGTAAAAGGAAACGAGGCCCTCCTCATAATCCACAAACACTCCTAACTTCTCGAGCTTTGAATTCACAGAGAGAGGCAGAGGGGTGCCAACAAGGGCACAGTATTCATCTCCGTTTTTCAGCCATATAGCCCAGTGGCCATTTTCTGGGCACAGTGGGATTACCCCCTTCCTTTTGATCGACTCTTTAGCCACTCCTAATGTCCATCTACTTTTTCCTTTAACTTCAACCTCAAAGTAAGATTTTCCATAAGAGAAACTCCGCTTTCCCAAGACACAACAACTAGGATTAAATCTTTCAGGATTGTCTGAGAGTTTCTTCTTTGTTACAGCATGGTGTACTTTCTTGCCATCATCGGACAGGATGAGGGCAGCATGTGCTGTATTAGGGTCCAAAGTCACATCCACTGCAAACTGCTTGACCCTGTTTAGCTTGACCTGCACGAGCAGCTTGCTAAGTGTCTCCTCCAGATGATTCTCAGCTGACCTCACTATTCCCTCATATGGCTGCAGATCAATGTGGACCGCTGCCCAGTCTTTGGTGAACTGAGAGTCATCCAGCGATGGGAAACTCTGGAGGAAATGGATGTGGTCTTTAGAATGTAAAAGCTGCTCCATCTCTTCATGTCCCTTCAGCATTTCTGAGATCTCCTGCTCCAGTTCTTGGATATAACTTGTGACCTGGTTCTCCATCCCTTTCTGCATCTCTTCAATCATCCCAATGAGCTCAGCCTGGGCTTTTTCCAAAGACTGGATGAGAGTGGTAAAGACCTGAACGCCATCTGCCATTTCTCTTTCTGCAGCTTCCTTGCAGATCTTTACAGAATGTTTGAGCTCCTGGATCTTTAGTCGTCTCTCCTGGATCATCTGATGATTCTCCTCCTCTCTCTTCACAAGCTTTGACTTTGTAATCTCAAATTGTTCTTTCAGCGGAATGATCTCATGGGACTTGTGGTCCAAAACTGGGCATAGCATGCACACGCAGGTCTGGTCTGTCTTGCAGAAGAGCTCCAGAGGTTTTTCATGTATTGTGCACATGCGGCCCTCCAGGTTTTCCACAGGATCAGTTAGCTGATGTCTTTTTAAGCGTGATGCTGTCAGATGAGGCTTCAGGTGTGTCTCACAGTAGGAGGCCAGACACACCAGGCATGACTTCTGAGCTTTCATTTTATTTTCAGTGCAGACGTCGCAGGGAACTTCTCCTGGGTTTGCAACTTTGTCTTTCAAGCTGCTCTTTCTAGTTCTCTTTCTAAACTGATCAGCCATCTCAGAAATGAAAGTATTGACTCGCAGATCAAGCTTTCTATAAAAAGGTTCCTTGCAAGTTGGACACTCACATTGGATGTTACTGTCCCAGTGTCGCATGATGCAGTTTTTGCAGTAGTTGTGTCCACATGGTAAAGTGACTGGATTAGAGAACACATCCAGACAGATGCCGCACAGAAGCTGGTCTTCAGTCAGGAGATAGTTGGTAGCTGACATTTTGACAGTCTAGAACAAAAATTAAAGATCAATATTAAAAAAACAAATATCACACATTTTTAAACAGCAAGTGGTGCATTTCAGCCTTAACATCCACCAGGTCACCTGCAACCCATCTATGGTTAGGGTTATGCTGTGTTTTTGCCACATGAGTATTACTGAATTTCTATTAAAATAGATTCCATTTATCCCTGTGATAAATGGTCGACCTGCCCAGGGTGCACCCCGCCTCTCCCTATATGACAGCTGGGATGGGCTCCAGTCCCCTACAACCCTTAACTGCATTAGCAGAAGAAAATAGATGGATATTTTCCATTTAGGTGTCTAAACAGGTGAGGTTCTAGTTACCAATTTATCAAATTTTAATTTTTCAACTTGGGTAATTCAGTGGATAAAAACCCTCATACAGAAATCATACAGACAGAAAACACTGAGCTCCAGTGAACAATAAATCTTCAAAAATACTTCATAATTTTGGAGTACCTCAAGGTTCAACTTTAGGACCTCTGTTGCTTAGTTTGTATATTCATGATCTACATGAATGTTATCCACCTACTGTAACCAGATGCTAGATGTATGCTGATGATACAGTTATATACCCAGCAAACATTGCGATATTGAATAAATGTCACCTGGCATTTTTTTATGTGGACATTTAGTCATGGTTGAAAAATAGCTCTAAACTTAAAGCTAAACCAACATCACAGATGTTCCCCCCAGGAATGGTCATAGTTTTTAAATGTTGTCTCTAGACTTTATTGCAGAAGAAAGCTTGTCATTAAGAATTGTTTCTCTTTAGTGACTAAAGTAAAGTCAATCAAACAAATCATTCTTGATAGAAAGAATGAGAAGTTCCAAAAATAAATAAAAAACGCACATCCTGACAGACAACTTGGACCACATTCCAATCAATGGAAAGGCTCTATAACAAGACTCTAAAAAGTTTAGATGAAAAGTCAAATTCATCCATTCATTGTAAAAATGTAATGGAATATAATTTTGAAATTGGGAAAATGTGACTACATTTGCAAAAATTCTACCTGTGTATACAATGTTTCATGGTCTGGACTCCTCCTCTTAGTGAATCCATTAAACAAAATCAAAAAACATTCACAAGACAATTTTCTAGAGTCGACTGTAAAGTAACTTTCAGACAAAGTACTTTTGGGTAGTCAATCTTTTCTTACTGAGCAGTATATACAGTACTTGGAATACTACATCCACGGAAGTAAAGAACATAACTTTTCTTACTACGTTTTCTAAATCTGTAAAACAGTGCTTACTGAAAAATCAAACATGTAATAATCTGAAATAACATCACTGCAAGTCTGTTTTCAATAATCGCTTATGTTTTAGTAATTGTCTTAATTAACTTTGTTTTTGTGTTCAAATTCTTATATTGATTTTTAATGTTTGATGTTTAACATGTTATGATTGTCTTTCTTCTCCCATTCATTTGCTTTTGTGCCTTACCTGTGCTTGGATACTTTGTGCTTTAGTTTGCCTTGATGAAGATGAAATTAATCTGGCACATTTGCATGATGAACTTAAGTGCTCCTGTTAATTCGTAGTACAATATTCCTTTTAAATAAACATTAAAATAAAAAACTATAAAATGGTTCATGTGTTAACCAAATCCTACCCCTACCATAAACCCCAACCCTGAATGGACCACCAATAAATGGATATCAAGATGTTAATGTTAAATTGTCAAGTTAAAATGTGCCATTTTGCATCAAATCTCAATAAATGTATCCAATGAAGAAATAATGAACTAGTCTGAGGCTACATACAGTACCTCTGCCAAAGTTCAACAGCCTTATCTCGAAATGTTGAAGAATCCAGATCCGTATCATCTTCAAAATTGCATCACTTTTACCTTGGGCCAAGCCTCACCTCAAGTAAAATTTTCATGCAAATCTGTCTATTAGTTTTTTGTATAAAACTGCTGAGACACACAGAAACACAGACAAATAAACCAAACCAAAAAAGTAACCTCTTTAGCAGAAGTAAAAATGGCCTCTTATTGAAAGCAGGCTATAAGGACAGAAATATTTTACTTTAGAAAAGCATAAAAATTCCAGGATTGTTCAACCCTGGTGGAGGTATGCAGTCTCTTGTTTGTCATGCACAGGACACTTTGATAACATTCTTTATCTGTATCAGTGTCTAAATTCTACACCATGGTACATCAGAAAGGAAATGACAGAAAAGCTTGTTTCAAGAATGTGATAACTTTGGGAAAAGGTGCATTGTAATCCAAACCAACAGTTCTGGCACCTAAACTTGACCAAATGGTGAAAGAGAAGGAAACAAAAAGTAAAATACAAGTGTCAGTAGTTCCAGCCTGTGCTTGATGTCTGGAGTAAAGGATTAGGTTTATATTTACCCCTTTTATGTGGATTTTTTTTCTCTCTCATGCCAACAACAAAACTGTAAGACCAAAATGCATATCAGTTTATCTGAAAAGTAAAATCTCGTGATCATGAGGCTAAAATACAATCTAAACCTGCCCTGAAGTGGTTCTCCAGCGAGCTGGTGGACGGTAAGAGGTCAAATGTTGATTAGGAGCGATGTCCCGCGTGTGACAATTTTGAAATGAGAATGTGTCGGCTTATTTAACAGAAGATATTTTGACATTAACTAAGAACACCCTGTACCTAAATACAACAGACCCTTTGTTAATACTGTATTGTATTTACATGCTATTTCACATCAAAATAACTTATGTGAAATAGGCTGATTGGAATAATCACTTACTCAGTGCTTGCCCAAAAGAAAAACAGCAAGTACTCATAGATGTTTAAGTAAGTAAAACAGCAGCTGTACTCACCAATATTGGTTGCAGAATCTCTCAAAGGCCCGACAAAGAGAGTGAAGTGTTTCTTTAGAGTTGTTGTCTATCTTGTGAACGACAGTGGCTTTTTTGGCTGCCTTTTGTTTTGTCACTCACACTTCTGAATGTTGCTGAGCCTCTTTCTGCTGCAAATCAGTTTGAGGCATTGCTAACAGGCACTGGCAATGACTGATGAATGAATGATACCACTAGTCAGTCTAGATTCCCCTACTTTTTTGGCTCAAGCACAAGTTTGGTCAGACGTGGAATCTTTTAATTAATTTGCATTCCCAGCATTAACACATGACAACCTGGTTTATCTGCCCAGATTCAAATTAGGGATGAAGGGGTGGGGATGGGGGTCTCCAAGAACAACAGTGGTTCTATGTAGTGCTTTCAATGTGACATTTGTAGAATAAAAGTTTGGAATTTAAACTTATAACCAAAGTGTTCAAAAAATGCATATTTTATCAAATTAGCATGCACAATATTCATAGTCAAATGGGGTTTTTTGTGTTTTTCTTCTCTTGGAGACACAGATGTTTCATGCCACTCTGGTCCCAGCCTAGAGGACAGGCGTCAGCTATGGCAAAGGAGACATTGAACTTCCCAGTACTCTTTACAGAGGAAGAAGGAGAATTGGGTACCTGGAGGTGCGTGGGCCATGGCTTGGGCAAAACCAACGCTCCGGGCTTCTGGTAAGGTTCTTGTGGTGGGCCGGGACTGATGTATGCCGGACAGGACCCCACACCTGCCTCAATGAGAACTTCAGTAAGCATATGGCAGTCCTTGGAAGAGGCTGTGGGGAATGACATTGCTTTGGGCTGGAGGTGGAGGAAGACCTTGGGAGACCTACACACAGCCCCAAATCACAATTATATCACACCCTGGTTAAGAAATGAGTAGCATGCTAATGTTAGTGTTTAGCTCAAAGTGTCTTAAACCTCTGCAGGGTACCATAAGACAATTTAAAATGTTTATTCAAAGTTTACTCATTAAACAGACTTAGCCATGTGTCAGCGTAAACTGTGATGATGATGATGGAGAAGTGATAAGACTGCAAACACTCTGTGAAAGACTGGAGCGATGCAGGGCACAGACTGAGGGGGCAGGGCTTCACACATACCTGAATCCATTTATCACACCCTCAAACCTGGCGTGAGCCATCCGAGCCTCATTCATGACATTAATAACCTGTGTGTGAGTGCATGCTGACCCAGATTTCTTAATGAATTCTCTAATATGTTGTGAATTTATAACGACAACGACACCTATAATATTCTTAATGACCTTTGTAATGCATTTTGTGTGTGTGTGTAATAGGTTTTGAATGGATGAGCTTTCTTCAGATTGCACTTGTCCAAGAGCCTAGTGACTATTGAATTGCTACACTGGTGGACACACATCCGTGATAATGATCGAATGTGAGACAAAGACGAAGGGAAATCACTATTTATTTGTTGTGCCTTTTTGGGTTTGTTCATTTTCTTATTTATAGTCTATCATTAGTATTTTTTACTATTACTGTTGAACTAGGTTAAAGTACAATGTGACATGGCAGAACACATTATTATTTGTGTAACCTTAATTAAGGCAATTACTTAATTAGCATGTTGATTTATATTGCCTAACAAATTGCCAATATTTTATAGTTTTGCAGAATTAAGTTTGTGTTATAATAAATTTCTTTAACCCAGCCATAGTGGGGCAGCACAATGGCTGGGTACTCCTAGTGGCAGTTCCAAGCCCAGATAAATGGGGAGGGTTGGGTCATGAAGAGCATCTGATGTAAAATCTTTGTCAGATCAAATATGCAGACCATCAGTAAGATTTATAGACAGGCTCAGTTGAGACCTTGGCTAACAATGACCGCCATTATTGCTGCTGACCACCATGGTGCTGGTGGAAACTTTGTTTTTGGCAACTGTCGGCCAAAGACAGAGGAGGAGGAGAGAGGGAGGAGGCCTGAGGAATGGAGAAATGCACCGGTACCAATAAACAAGAACAAGGGTGATGTGCAGAGTTGTAGTAACTACATAGGTTTAAAGTTGATCAGCCATAACATGAATATATGGGAAAGATGTGATGCAGTGTTTGTTCTGAGTGTTGATTGACACGTACAGTGGATCTAAAAAAAGCATATGATAGGGTGCCAAGCGAGGAACTGTGGTGTCATATGAGAAAGTCAGGAATGGCAGAGAAGCATGTAAGACTGGTGCAGGACATGTATGAGGACAGTGAGACAGTTGTGAGTTGTGGTTTAATTACACTACCTGTGGGACGTAGCCCGTTAATAAGGATAAATTAATGATACTCAAAACTGAAGCATTAATAAATGGCAGGACATGTATGAGGACAGTGAGACAGTGGTGAGGGGTGCAGTAGGAGTGACAGATGGTTTAAAGGTGGGGGTGGGATTACATCAGAGGGATCAGCTCTGAGCCCCTTCGTGTTTGTAATGGTGATGGACAGATTGACAGATGAGGTCAGGCAGGAGTCTTAGTGGACTATGATGTTCACAGATGACATTGATCTGTAGTGAGAGTAGGGAGCAAATGGAGGGGAGCCTGGAGAGGTGGAGGTATGCACATGTGAATGAGAATGAGGCAAGTGGAATGTTGAAGATACAAGGAATGCAGGCAGTGAAGACGGGGAGTTAAAACCTTTAAATACTGAAATTATGAAAATCTGCATGGTCTTTTCTGTTTTGTTTTTTTTTCAACAAATGTGTTGGAAAATGTCCTTTGTGTAAAATAATGTGCAGGAGAAATGTAACTCTCAAAATCTGGCAAATATTTGTCATTATTATGTTGTAAGATGTGTATAATAATAAAAAAGCAAAGGACTGAGCTGAATTTTCATCAGGTTGGTCTTTATAAGCAATTTATTTAAGAAGCCATTAAATAATTTTGCCACTGTGGCAGGGTGTGGATGAGATAGGGCTGTCCTGGTTGACACGTCTCTGGATGGAGCGGGAGATTGACAGACAGATTGGGGCAGCGTCTGCAATGATGCGGACGTTGTACCGATCTGTTGTGGTGAAGAGGGAGCGGAGCTTTAAGGCAAAGCTTTCATTTTACCGGTCTATCTACATTCCTACTCTCACCTATGGTCATGAATTTTGGGTAATGACCTAAAGAATGAGATCGCGAATACAAGCAGCTAAAATGAGCTTTCTCCGCAGGGTTGCTGGGCTCACCCTTAGAGATAGGGTGAGGACTCATTCGGGAGCGGCTCAGAGTAGAGCCACTGCTCCTCCACATCGAAAGGAGCCAGTTGAGGTGGTTCGGGCATCTGATCAGGATGCCCCCAGGACGCCTCTTATTGGAGGTGTTCCAGGAACGTCCCTCTGGAAGGAGACCCCAGGGAAGACCCAGGACACGCTGGAGAGACTATGTCTCCCGGCTGGCCTGGGAGCGCCTGGGTGTCCCCCCTGAAGAGCTGGAGGAGGTGGCTGGGGAGAGGAAAGTCTGGGCTTCTCTGCTCGAACTGCGACCCGGACCCCCGCGACCCGGACCCCCGGAAAAGCGGTAGAAGACGAGACAGATCAGACACATTGGAAAAAGACTTTCATTTATTAGACCTTCAGATTAGTTGGCAATGATTAGACTCTCTTTACAGACTAACAGATTGCACGTGTTATATTTGAAGCTCTGACATCTATACTCTGTTAGTCCTGTTGCTGCTGATTTACTATATGGATAAAAGTACCTACACATTAAACCTACAGGAGCTTTAATGACATCCCATTCTAAATCCATAGGCATTAACATGCAGCTGGTTTCCCCCTTTAGAGTGATAACAGCTTCCACTCTTCTGGGAAGGCTTTCTACAAGATTTTGGAGCGTGTCTGAATTCTTGCCCATTTATCTAGAAGAACATTTGTGAGTTTAGACCCTAGACAGCTTGGCTTGCAATTTCTGTTCTAGATCATCCCAAAGGTGTTAGACAGGGTTGAGGTCAGAAGTGGCATTGACATCAGTTTTTGTGCTGATGTCAATGCCAAAGGAGTTTTGAAAGTCAGCAGAGCTTTGATGACTTTTATGCACCATGTGCTTCAGCACTTGGTGACCCCGCCCTGTAACATTACATGGTCTGCCACTGCATGGCTGGGTTGCTGTGGTTCCTAAATGCTTCCACTATATATAATATCACTTTCAATTGATTGTGGAATATCTTGAAGGGAAGAAATTTCACTACCTGACTTTTTGCATTGGTGGCATCTTATTACAGTGTCAAACTTGAATTCAGTGAGCTATTTAGAACAACCCGTTCTTTCAGAAATGTTTGTAAAATCAGACTGCATGGCTAGCTGCTTGATTTTATACACCTGTGCCAATGGGATTGAATAAAACACATGAATTTAATGATTAAGAAGTGTGGCCCAATACTTTTGTCTATATAGTGTATGTAGTGTCATCATGCAAAATCTAAAGAGCATACCAAAACCACCCACCTTACAAAAGGTTGTAGATGCCCATGAGTCTAGCAAGGGATTTAAAAACTTATTTGAAATAAATCATTCCACTGTAATAAATAAACTACAACTGGCATAGATTCCATGCCAATTTGTCACTGTCTGACCATGCCAGCAAATTCAGCCTGAGAGTAGACAATTTGATGTGAAAAGAAATCTCAAAGGACCCTCAAAATTTCATCACCAGATCTGCTCTGAACTCTTGGAACGGTTAGTGTCAAAATGTATGCATCTACTGTAAGAAAGAGATTGCATTAAGTTGACTTGCATGGGTGGTGTGCCAGGAAAAACCTTTTGCCTTCCAAATAAACATCAGAGCAAAATAACAGTTTGCCAGACACTCCTACAGATAGAATGCACACACGCATTTTTGCATGCAGCATGCAGTGAGGGAGGTCAGAGAGCAAGGCTGCCCATTACAGGCGCCAGTTAGCAATGTGGGGGGTTCGGTACCTTGCTCCAAGGCACCTCGGTAATGCTCGGGGTGTGAGCCGATGTCGATCGAGAGAGAGAGAGAGCTCTGATCTGATATATCTATTTCTTTATTACTAAGATAAGTTTTAATGGGCAAATAACATTTTTTGTTATCCTTCCACTGCACCACAAAAAAAGAGTAAATCTAGGGTTACAAGATAAACATTGTAAGTATTGGCCTCATCTTATCCAACTCTCCCCTATTCAAGTGTGCTTAAATGCGCTTTTAAAACTTTATTTGAATGTTTCCATATGTTACGGTTAAAAGACATTTCACAAAGAAACATTTTTTGTAATATTACAACTTCTGGCCAACTTTTATTTGATCTTAAATTCCTATATAATAAACCAACATACGTACATACAAACATACACACATTAGCAAGCAAGCAACCTAACCCCACCAAGATCTACTGAATACAAGGCAAAATTCAGTCATTCATGTTCAATATTTTTGGCAGCTATGATGTGGATTTACACAGCACCTGGTCGAAGACTTATGGTAAATTCAAAAAGAGTTTCTGCCACAGTATGGTAGACATACTAATTACATTTAAAAACTTGTACAACTCCTTTTCAAATTTTAATAAACATTTAAAGGGGATAGTCTTTCCTCTCAGATTCAGCCTTCTTTTCTAGCTGTAATGGATAAAAAAGCAAAGTTCTAGGTCCATTTCCTCAGGACTACCTCATTACAGTGCTGACTGAGTGCCGCCCATGGCTGCTGCACAGAGCAGGGATGAACTACTGTAAATGCCTGCCGGCTCGTCGTCCTCTGTCTTCCTTGCATTCACTTGCAGTGGCAGCCGGTGATCATGGCAACGGCTAGTCTTTGGCAGGACCTCTCAGGTCTAGACTGGTCTAAGCTGCAGCCGGCTAGGTACAGTGCTATGGTGCTGTGTTTAATTAGGCCTGTCCTGCTGAGCTGCTGCTGTTTATTTCCCCTGTGACACTCTGCTGATCTCTGCTGAGCAGCCAGGGAGAGAGAGGGAGAGACAGAGGATTGTTATGCATTCACTTCTGCACAAAAGTGCCTAAAGACTTACCGCTACATAGGCACATAAACCAACTCACACTCACACACAAGTGCAAACTACACAGATATACTCATATGGCCTGACTATGCTATATACATTCAGCTTCTGGAAGGAAGTTTTCTTGTGTGCACTCACCATTACTTTGCAGGCTGACATTATAGCAGCACATATTGCTCATCAGTGACCCTCTGGTCTTTTCCTGGACTCCCACATGACCACACTGCCGCACACATCTATAGAAGCCTTTTAAACTCCTTAAAGTTGAGCTGAAAACTGTTTGCTTGATTATCTCTCTTTATTAGCACTCACAGTCATTCATAAAATGAATTGGATGTGCCACATTTCTGCAAAGAGAAAACCATGATTAAAAGACTGACATTTCAGGAAATACGAAAATTAGATGAAAGCATCAAAACCACTTGCTTGTCTATACAGTATATGAAATTACTATAGCCAGAAGCAAGTTAGCTCAGATTAGCACAAAGACTGCAAGGGAAGCAGCAAGCCTGGCATGTCCAAAGATAACATGTTATCAATTTGCAGTTGCAAAGTAATCAGCAGAGACTCTAAGAGGTGACTGCCTTCTAGCCAAGAACCTGTCCAGTGCATAACCTCTCAAAACCCCACTGTGGTTTTTACACTTTATTTTTTGTAGCTACACATTTAAAAAAGGCAAGATACTGTGTAATTAGTGAACCTTATAGGTGCTGTGAGCAGTTTGCTTTTGGACAAAGTCAGTCTTATTGCTAAAACTCCCAGCTAATAGGCGGCTTATAGCTTCATATTTACTGTAAAGACATGAGTCATATTACATTCCCTATCAATTTCTTGGCAAGAAATAAACTAAAAGAGTTCTTCCTATTTATAAGTGCTACGTCATATTGTGTTGTAAGGAATATGGCATCAATGTGAAGAAGGTTGGGGGCATTTATTGGTGCACAAATGTATGTTCACAAGTTACTGTGACACCTCATGATGAAAAATATCAAAAATGCTTGTCTCGCACACACAACTGAAAATGGAATACATGTCGCATGGGGAAAGGGCAGTAGCCGTGTCTCTCTGGTACAAAAATCAATCCAACAAAAAAGCAATTGCCCTGACAGAAGTTAAGTTGGGTCTGTGAGTTTCTCAGGATCCCTGCAGGCCAGAAACTCCACAGAGTTCTTTTAAACAGTAGCTGTTTAATTTAAGTGTGGGTCCAGTGAACTGAAAGAGAATTACTGTTTATCTGTGCTGGGCCTCTATGCAGCAAAGAGAAGCAGCAGGTCAGCACATCACTTCAGCCAAATGGTGAGAAAGAGATATATGGATTGTCAGAATGCCTCAGTACGAAACGCCTCATAATGAAGGACAAGTTTTCCCTGTGTGCAGTTTAAGCTGCTTAGTTAAACTAATCTGAGTGAAACTAAGGTAGATGAATATGATAACGTGCTGTCCACACATTTTTTCTTGTTTTTTGCTTTCTTCATTGTGTTTCAGGAGCTGCAAATTGAGAACAATTGGAGCACATGGCATGTTAGAAATCAGTTTGACTACTCTGGCACCAACCAAACTGTGAAAGTAGGACTGGCAGAGCGACCATATGCTCTGTGCCAGAGCATTCTTGCTACACAAACACAACTGGACATACACACACACACACACCTACACACACACACACACACACACACACACACACACACTTATTTGAAAAAAAGTATAATTGATTTCCTGCCTTTAAATATGCGCCTCCACAACTTGACGCATTGTAGATTTAACATAGGCAAACCTACAGCCTAATGTGAAATTAAAATCATATTCATGGAAATAACAATTCTTTCTCATGATTACAGTATGGCATTTATTGATATCAAGGTCATTTGAGCATTTAGTTGCAGATGAGTAACTCCTGAATATGTATTTCATCTTCAGGTGCCTAATTGTTATGACGCTTCAAACCGAGTGTGTGTGTGTGTGTGTGTGCGTGTGTCCTTTCTGGTTTCTGGCAGACACTTTCCTGGTCCACAAGATGAGAAGTGAATATTTTCCTTGGTAAATGGTTCAATTTCTCCTCTTTGGGCTAAATATATGTGAAGAATAATTCATGAGACACGCTTTCATAGTATCTGCTTTTGCTTGTAAGTCACTGGCCATATGGTGTCATTGTGCCTGGGTGATAAAGTAAGTGAAAGCATCGAAAAAGGACAACCAGGAATTATTATGAAATTCACAGCTGTGCTCATATATGAAGTATAATGAGGGATCTCCTTGTCACTGTCACCTGTGATAGACTCATCAGACTCCAAATCACAGGGCTGATGGAGAGATCACCCATCAGGATACAAAGGAAAGATGTTGTTGTTCTAGGTATCAGTGGCACCTGCACATCGAAATAGGATTCATAATGGCAGATTTATTTATGGTGTTAATGTATCGGAGAGGAGCTCATTTGTCTGTCACCGTGTATACTTGACTGGAGAGGATGGAGATTAGCTGTGGAGTCAATGTGACCTTTCTGTCTGTCATTCCTGTTTCCCGCTAGTTGTTATACCCAGCTTCGGTATTTTTCTCAAACTGTGTACACGAAGTGACCATGAACTTGGATTGGGAAAGGTCCAAAGCAGAGTTGTTTCTTGCTCTTGTGCCTTGGGCTACACTATTTGAAGTATGCCTGCGGAAGAGGCTCAGTGATGCTGGTTGTAACCAGATTAAGAATTACACTTGTCATTGCACAGCTATGAGAACTGTTACAATTTCATGTAGTGTTTATTTTCTTTAGCCATAACTCCAACATATAGAAAGAAAACAAAAAAAAATTAGACTGTCAATATAAAGGGTTTTTTTTTTGCTTAAAGTGGTCAGAAATAATAAATTACAAGGCCATAAAACAACACTTTTTATTACACCCAATATATCGTGATTTTTAGAAAAAACATTTTTGAAAGACAAGCAGGCATCAGAATCAAAAGCCAAAACAGATCAATAGTACAAAACGTTTTAGCCAGATGTTTGTAATAATTTCCCACTGTCTAATTTGCAGTTTAATTATTATTAGCAAATCTCTCAATGCACATTGTCTCCTTTTGTTTGGCTAATGGGACACATTGTTGATTTTCTTTTTCTCCATGTTACCAGAGCTCAGGACAACACTGCTGGGACTGAAATAATTTGGGAGGGCAAGAAAGAACTGTGATAGGCTTGAGCAAAACAATCTCAGCATGATCAAAGCTGCTGAGTGGAAGGAACACTGATTGGAGAGGCAGTGTGGAGGACAGTGTGTGTAGTGAAACAGATCACCTCAAAACAAAGTTTCTCTTACACTGCAGTTCATAGGATGAAATGGGTGTGCTGTTACAATCCATTAATCATAACTGCTATACTAACTTTACAGCAAGTCAAGATACTGTAGCTGTAACTGCTTGATAATTAAAGAGTAACCTTTACTTCTTCAGTCATCATATTATTATCTGAGGCGTGACAACAACAAGAACAGAAAAACACATCAGTGTGTGAGGTCTGGTCATTACTATACATTGTAATCAAATTGAAAAGGGGACAGCCTCCATTCTGTATCGCACTCCTAATCTCCCTTTCCATTTACAGTTTCCCTACTTGTACATAATTGCGACATTTCTCCCCTGTAGTAAGTATTACCAGTAGGAGATGCATCCCCGTACAGGGAGACAGACGTGTAACACCAATCACTGTTGTTAGATACTGGGTGGAGGCAAGGATCAGCAGAAAACTACCACCTAATGGCTACGCACTGGGAAAAGGAGTTGATGGGGACTGGGCAAGTGAAAACCTTTATATGGGATGGTGGAATTAAATGGAGCTATTTAAATACGTGTAATTTAGAGTTAGCCAAATTATGTTGGAGACTGAAAAGCTATAAGTGATGCTCAGCAATTTAAATCCTGCTGTATGATGTCATTCTTCCTTCTCACAATACAGCTGCTTTCCTCACAATTCAACAAGCAGTTGGATTTGTTTTGTTTTTCACTCTAGCAGTTAGCAAGGAAGGACAGCACTGAATCAAATGAAAAATAAATTTAAACACGCCATTTCATCTTGCAAATTCATCAGCTGCTCCGTTAATAACTGAAGTGACAAATGAAAAACAAATTGTAATAATTTAAGTATTGTTCAGTAATACTCTAGGTCCTTATTTTTGAGCCAACTTGCTGAGAAACATTAAATTTGATCTGTGAATCTTTTTGTGCTGACTACAGCTTATGTTCAAAAATTCTGATTTGACCACTAAGTCCAGTATCAGAATCCATTAACTAAAGAAAGAAGAAGAAGAAAAAAAAAAGAATCCATTAACTTGTCTACTGACTTAACCTCTTGGGGCAATAATCAGTTTTATTGGGGCTTCTAGTGTAGCCATATAAAGCATAACGAATATCCAATTCAAGACTTTCTGTTCTTGTGGCCATTGTTGCACACAAACTGTAAAGAAAAAAGCTCATGAAATGCTAAATAATCACTCGATGATAGCGGATGGCTTTAAGATCACATTTCTCTCTTGTTTTTTTACACATTTTTTTTTTTTACATGAATGCAACAAAAGTCATTTCATTTTGGACTACAAACTGACTACATGCAGAAACCAGAAAGCTTTTTTTTAATATTGATTTCAGGTTTAATAATGAAAAATGTAGTCATGGAAATTTCTGAAAACTGTAGCTTGATATGTACAAAAAATGCACTGAAACAATATTACCAACTCTGAGATGAAATCTACAAATATTTATATTTCAAAGATTTAAGAAATATACACCACACCTGTTATAGTATATTCATAAAATATAAATCTAGTCATACATCAACAGAATTTTTTGTGTGACAAAAAACTATTTGACAGTTGTGTCCATGTTCTTCATTAGCATATTGGCAAAGTTTAATTTTAAGTAATAATAATATGACATATTTAAAATCCACAGTATGCATTATTGTGCAATTTATATACTCTGGCACAAAATTAGACATTTCTAATTTAGTGCATTCCCTCTATGAACAATTAAAAGAAAGAAAAAAGTAAGGAATTATAGACCGTGTCCCAATTATATTCCTCCAAATGTTCCCAGTAACATTTCT
Organism: Etroplus canarensis; assembly: GCA_015106775.1. Taxonomy (NCBI): domain Eukaryota; kingdom Metazoa; phylum Chordata; class Actinopteri; order Cichliformes; family Cichlidae; genus Etroplus; species Etroplus canarensis. Next base: position 12,274 of record VUQH01088939.1, on the reverse strand, counting down.
GCAGTGTGCGCTCCTCTCCCACTCCTTCCCACTTCTAAGTTTGGGTGACAGACCTCTGAAATACCTTGTCTGTAGAGCCTTTCACAATGCCCCAGATCCATCATTGCAGGGCCATTGAGGCTCATTGTGTGCATCCATTAACTGTATCTATGGTGAAACCTTACAAAGGGCCAGCTTGAAGAGGGTCACTGGTGCGTGGGTCCCAGCCATCATAAATCTGGTGCAGTCCAGATCTGAGAGACCCCCCCCCCCCCCCCCCCCCCCCCCCCCCCCCCCCCCCCCCCCCCCCCCCCCCCCCACCCCCCCTCCCTCTT
>VUQH01088937.1:1538-13674 GCA_015106775.1 Etroplus canarensis | reverse complement strand
GATCATCTCTCTTCCTTCTTCCTTGGACATTTACACCACACGCTGCATCCGCAAAGCTAACAGCATTGTGGATGATCCCACACACCCCTCACACACACTCTTCACCCTCCTACCATCCAGGAAGAGGTACTGGAGCATTCGGGCCCTCACAACCGTTTCTTCCCTCAAGCCATCAGGCTCCTCAATAACCCAGGACTGAACTACACAAAATTCCCCCTCACACTAACCCAGAACTGCATAACACTATAAATCTCTCTCTTTCTCTCTCTCTCTCACTCACATACACAGCACTACCTCAAACACTGCTACCGCACATCACTTTCTTGTATACCGTTTTCTACAATGTTGGACTTTTGCACTATGTTACAAAATGGTGTTCTTTGCATTGTTTGCAATTATTGCACATGTTGCACTTTTTTTTTTTTTTAACTTAAATTTTAAACTGTGGGAAAAGAAAAAAAAAACCCTAGTCCTAGCTCTGTTTTTCATATTGATACCTTTCTGTCATATGTCTATATGTTTATATGTTGCACCAGGTCCTGGAGAAACGCTATCTCATTTCACTGTGTTCTGCGTCAGCTATATGTGATTGAAATGACAATAAAACTTACTGAATTGAAAAGCTGAACCATGAAGTTTCAGCATTGCCACTAATTCAGAACAATGACGTGCATCATTATCTTGGGTTGACATGCAGCTTTTACACTAGTGAGCAATTCCAGGCCATAGCGCGGTGGATCAGTGGTCAGCACTGTTGCCTCACAGCAAGAGGATCCTGGGTTTGAAACTCAGGTAGGGCCCTTCTTCCTGTGCCGGTGTGAGTTTTCTGCGGGAGCTCCAGTTTCTCCAGCTACCGAAAAACATCCTAGGTTAAGGCTGCCTATGTCAGCCCAGGACACTCTCCCAAAAGAGATTCTTAATCTCAAGACTTCATGTCCTGCTTAAACGCAACATCTGCAAATGGGGGACTAACACCATATTAATGCCAATAGAAAAAGATGTCATAAATGCTCCTGTAGGAGGCTCAGTGCTTTGGCCATATAGTGCATTTTAAAACTACTGCAACCAGACTAAACAAGTTTTTGAATACAGAGAAAGGATTTAAGGAAGTTGGCACAAGGCAGGTTGGGTTCATGGATTCCTGCTGCTGACACCAAACTGTGGGTTTTGAGCCTAGGCAGTAGAGCAGGACCATAGTTTTACATAATCAGCAGGTTCAGCATCAATCAGACCAGCTGCCACCAACACTCATGCCAGGGTCAAAATGCGCGGGATCAAATTTGTTCCTCATTCTGTTGATTGATATGAACATCAACTGGAGCTCCTGAACTGCAGCTGCAGGAATTTATTCACTGCGCTGCTGCCACACAATTGTGGCAACACCAGCCGGATAACTGCATGAACAAGCAGACAGGCACGTTCCAAATGAAGGACTGAGTGTAATTCACATTGTTACTAATCCAAATGCAGCTGCTTTCCTCACATTCATAAACAGGTCCTCAACCAACATCATGCTTACCACTGCTTAATATTAGATCTGACCAACTCTAACCCATCACTTTCTTGTTGACCCAAAGCTGTAAGTGGTTCTCAGTACAGAGTGAACATTGTGACTTAGGTATAGTTATGAGAGGTTGTATGTGGTGGACTTACCACAACTTCTTGAGCTGCCTCAAAATGTATGAGCTGGTCAGAAAAAACAAAACAAAGAGGTTATAAAGCTGAAGCAGGGTTTGTGAGAATTCTGTGGATTTGTCAGAAACGCTCATTTAATTATAGTCTAAAATTCCAGTTTATGTAAATGTGGAAAATTATTTCAATAAAACAAAGAATCTCCTGAAGAATAAAGTTTCAGCTGTGTTTGTGAATATATTTATTGAGGTTGTATAACAAATGCCACGGCCATAAAGACAAAACATCCAACAGTAATGCAGAGTTAAAAATACGGATCAGTTTGTCTCAGCATACCGTGGGTGGGTCAGACTGTGAATAAACACACTCTGAAGGAGGAGAAAAATGTGGAAGCAGTGAATTGGAGTTGTCCAAGTTTTCTCTAAATGGCATCTTGGCTTCTCTTTCTTGGATCTGTAAAAACAACGGAGAATGGTAAGTGCTGGGCCGACAACCAACACCAGGGCTGGGCAGCCATGTGTCGCGTTTGGCTGCCAGTCTGCATGTTAATGTTCCAGCCAAACTCTGCAGCAGCTTATGTGACAGATTAGTAAATCTTCAGCTAGAGACCAGGAAGTCATCAGTGCAAAGTGCTGCTGGAGTGGTTGGAGGGAAAACCTGTTGAGTAGCCTCCAAACATGGCAAATGGTTGACTTCCTGCACAGCAACACTGTTCATGATAACATTTAAAATCTGATTCAGTTAGTCAATTACTGATGACATTTAAAATTCCTATTTTGTTTTTACAGCTTCCCAGAAAGCACTTGATACGGACAGATATGCACAGTAAAGATTTTAACAAATTTAATAGTGACAAACCTACAAGGTCCATATGCTCAAAGTCACATCAGAGAGCCACACTGGATGACATCCCTACCACATCGTGACAGTGGTCATCAGAACTGTTCATTTCATCCAAACCAGGGGTCTGAATTGTCGACTTTTACAGTTTCTTACTAACAGAGACAAGGAGACATCTTGTGGGTTTGATCATCAGAGTGGCAAACTGATGTGAACATAAGCATGGCTCAGCTGTGACTTATTGCAGTGGGTGTTACTGGGCTGGTCAAGCTGATCTTTTTCATCAGATGTAAACGTCTTCCTTGATCCTTCTCTGGCCTCTTTCGCCCACTCCTGGTGACCTTTGACTTAATGCCAGTGCCTGCAGTGAGCCTGTTGTGGTCTCCAAACTTGTTGATATTGTAGCAGTTCGGTGACACTGATCCACTATATATGAAAATCTGCCATCGTGTGACCAAAACTGCATGCTTCCAGGTTACAAAATGACATCAGCTTTCACTAGTACACAGTTTGAAATGGGGGTAGAAGAAGCAGACCTGTTGACTGGAATCCATTGAGGCTGGCTCATGGTCATGGCAAACAGGGAAACAAATGAATGTTGCTGTGCTTTTCCTCCAGTGTCTGTACATCACAGCCTTTCAGTTTATATGTGGTGATACATACAAGCAATTAGCTACATGTTTTATAAGATTAGGCTCTTATCACTGCACCATAGTTAGATGCCCAGCTCTCGATCCCCTCATTACACATGTACTATAATACCTGCCCATTTCACTCACTCCTCACTTGATCTGTGGTGCTGTTGTGTTCCAGCCTACTCTCCCATTATGAACTCTGCCTGCTTTAAGATTCATCACCTTCTGACCCATCTCCTTCACCCTTGTCTGGCATACACTGCATTTCCTGCTTGTTATCAGCCTGGCCTGCACCTCAGACTGAGTTTTTCCCTCTGCCAGCTTTTGTATGCATCTTTAATGTCAGCAAGTGCGCTTCATACAACCTGGATTTGTCACGGATTAAAGTCTTGTTTACTGAGCTGCTTTATAATGATCACTGATGTTTTAGCTTCAGTTGACTTAATTCTTTGATATTTATTAATGTAACAGCAGTTCGATAAAAAGAAATCAAAATGAGTTCAGAGAGGATCAAACCTAAAATCTTATTTTAGTTGTAAAAGTTAATTCCCTAACTGGTGTCAAATGGTGATGTCTTTAGCAGACTACTTAAATTCTAGTACTTCTCAGCCATCTCCCCTTGTTTCTCTTAATCCTCCTCTTCTTCACAGATTCAACCAAAGAAATGTGAACAAATGTGTTTTTGTGACAGGCTGCTAGTAACAAAGTGCCCAAATATACAATTTAAAATTGGTTCTTGCCAAGTTGTCTGTTGTGTGGAGACAACACTGGTTAATCCCCTGTGTTAAGTGCCTTTTAATGATTCAACGATTAATGAGTATTAAGTGACTCAACTTTCTTCTGAAAATGGTTGGGTACAAAAATTGGACTGAAAATGAGTGAAAAATTAGCCAATGTCCAAAGAAAGACTCTCTTAAATATGGTACTCAGTATGACCCCCCACGTGTTTGTCTCCTAATAAGGATGGATGGTGTCCTGAGGGATCTCCTCCAAGATCTGGACCAGGGCGTCATTGAGCTCCTGGACAGTCTGAGGTGCCACCTGGCAGTGTCAAATGGAGTGAAACATAATGCCCCAGAGGTGTTCTTAGATTCAGGTCAGTTGAGCATGGGGGCCAGTCAGTGGTATCAATTCCTTCATCCTTTCACCACATGAAAGCAGGGCACTGTCATACACCAGGAGGAACCCAGGACTCACTGTACAAGCGTAAGGTCTGACAATGACAGAGAGCTATTGCTTAGCCAATAGAGGTCTGTGCATCCCTCCATGGATATGCCTCTCCAGACCATCACTGAGCCACCACCAAACTGGTCATGCTGAACAATGTTACATGCAGCATAATGTTCTCTACAACTTCTCCAGACCCTTTCAAGTATGTCGCATGTGCTCAGGGTGAACCTGCTCTCATCAAAGCACAGGGCATCAGTGGTGGACCTGTCATTCTTTGGCAAATGCCAGTCGAACTCCACAGAACCAGGCAGTGAGCACAGGGCCTACTAGAGGACGTGGGGCCCCTCAGGCCACCCTCATGAAGTCTGTTTCTGTTGTCTGGTCTGAGAAATTCACACCAGTGTCCTGCTGGAGGTCATTTTGTAGGACTCTGGCAGTGCTTATCCTGTTCCTCTTTGCATAAAGGAGCAGATACCGGTCCTGCTGATGGGTTAAGGACCTTCTACAGCCCTGTCCAGCTCTCCTAGACTAACTGCCCATCTCCTGGAATCTCCTCTACCCTCTGTGGTGGGAGACACAGCAAACCTTCTGGCAATGTCACGTATTGATGTGTCATCCTGGAGGAGCTGGACTACCTGTGCAACCTCTGTAGGGTCCAGGTATGGCCTCACGCTACCAGTAGTGACACTGACCCTAGCCAAATGAAATTAAAACAGTCAGAAAAGATGAGGAGGAAAAAATGTCAGTGTCCTCCACCTGTAAAACCATTTACGTTTTTGTGGTGATCTCACTGGTGCCTCTCTAGGTCACCTGTTGTTGATTTCATGAACACCAAAGCAGCTGAAACTGATTAACAACCCCCTCTGATACTTACTGACCACATCAGTATCACACAAGTTTAACTGACTTCATGCTACACATTGATTAAAAAGTGTTCCTTTATATGTTGCTCAAAAAATTTTAAAGAAATGAATGGTGGCTTGAGGCTTTTGCACAGTACTCTAAATGATAGAGAAAATATTTAAATGGTCACTGTGACATTAAAGTCAAGTTTAGAAATCAGCAGTAAATAATAAAACAAGCTTAAAAATCTTTTATCCAGAAAATTATACTCTTTGTACGAATGTGCACACACTCACATGGCTTCTGAAAAAAATAGAGAAATTTGTCAATCCACAGTGTGAACAATATTAATAGCTATTAATACTATTATTCCTGTTTCAACTTTTGATTGGCTCTTTGGAAACAGTGCTGAAAAAACCCTCTCTAACATTTCAGAACTCTCTTAGATTCAGCAAACCTTTTCTCTGCAATAGTTAATCTTGATGTCTCTTAAATTGGGAGAACACAGACCATATATATGCATTTTCCTACTTGTTGGGGTTTCTTCTGGTCTCGCTTGGGCGAGGTCACTGAAGTAGATGATGCTGTGTGACGATGGTATTCCTTCCACCACAGACACACAAACTGCTCCATGGTGTGTGAGCTGCTGCCAACCGCCTGTGAGTTCCAGGGTTTGTCTGGTCCGAGGAAATGGACGATCTTTGCTTTGTGGCCAAACCTGCAGAAACAAAATCTGTAACTCCTACATGACCAGCACATTTATGTGTGGCTTCAGGATGGCACTAAAACAGAACCTAAAAGCCATGGTTCAGTCCATGCACACTTTAACACTGAGTTCCTCAAACCTATATTTATGTCCCAGTATTTTCATCGGGGTGTTATCAGTTTTATAATGCTTTTGTCTTCTGTTGTTCTCTAGTTTAATTTAGTTTCCACAAGAAATAAATCAAAGAATCATCTGTGTTCAAGTGTGTTTAGACAAAACTTGGAGCCAGTTATATACCCAGCAAGATTACATTCACAGTCAATGCAGAGATGCAAGGAGACAAGTTTGCTCCAGGCAATAAAAACAGTGTCAGTTTTCCATAAATCAACTCGCACAACTTGAAAATGAAAGATAGAAAATGTGTGCATATCCTGGGGCTGTACAATAAAAACCCTCCTGATTTTTTTTTTTTTTTGCCTTTTGTGTGTACCTCATACTAAAACTAAGCAGGACACTGTAGAAGCTATACTGAACAAGCTGATGATGGATCACTGCCAGCCATGTTAAATCAACAACAGCCCATTTTCTGAAGCAGAGAGGCCTTACCAGCATAACAGTATGCCAAAAGAAAAAGATGTTGAGGAGGTGATTCAAATACATCAGGCTGGGGAGCATTGCAATGCCTTTTACAAGGTTCTGGAACTCCACAGATCCACACAGACATCGTCTACAGAGAAGACTGAAAACAATATGGAACATTCGCAGGAAGGTTCCAGAAAGCCACAAAAGATGCACTTTCCTCTTTGATAAAGCTTATAGTTAGGGCTTAGTTATGCTGCAATAGGTTTAGGCTGCTGGGGGGCTTCTTATGATGTGCTGGGCATTTCTTCTCCACCCACCTCTTTTCACTCCCCATGCATTTATTTGTTACTGCTGCACGTCATTAAATGTTGTCTTCTCTCTCCCATAGTCTGTGGCTCTCTCTGCTCTCTGTTCTCTCTTCTCTCACCCCCAACCAGTCAATGCAGATGGCTGCCCCTCCCTGAGCTCGGTTCTGCCAGAGGTCTCTTCCTGTTAGAAGGGAGTTCTTCCTTCCCATAGTCACCAAGTGCTTCTCATAGGGATGGTCTAATTGTTGGGGTTTTCTAATACTGTAGGGTCTTTACCTTGCAGCGTGACGTACTTTGGGGCTACTTTTGTTGTGAACTGGTGCTATACAAATAAAACTGAGATCAGTAGTGTGAATTCATTAACCAAAAGTCACTGGGCTAAAACGGCATCCATAGGAGAGTGGTGAGGCAAAAACCACTGCTAATCCCAAGAGTCATCTGATTCACCTTGAAGACCCTTAAGCTTTCTAGTAAAATGTTCCGTGAGCTCATGAGTTGAAAGCTGAGCTGTCTCATTTCTGGTATATGCCACTTGTGATACTTACAAATCAGGGTGCAACTGACTGAAACAGTCTACATCGCAAACAGTCAAATTAGAAATGGACCTTCACTTTAAGCACTCCCTCTCTGGTGACTGTAGAGATGACACTTTGCTTTATCCCACAAAAAAATAATGCTGTTTCAGCATGAAAGCTAATACTAGCTGAATAAAAGAGAAATTAAATGGATTCAGAGAAGCAGATTTTGTAGGAGAAAGAGTCCTGCACGTGCACATATGTGATTGTCTACATCAAAACTCCATATGATTGCTTGTTGATTTGCAGTCTTGCCGCTTTCTGTGATATTCTGCTTCGAGAAAGTCTTGCAATGGAGGGTGTCTCTGTAGAAATGTTATAAACAAGTGCTTTGGCTTTGCAGCTGATGGTGCAGCCACGCCTCTTTGTCAAAAGATGAACCCTAAACTGACCAAACACTAGAAAACATCAATGACCCGATGGCTCCTCAAAAGTGAAGCCAAAATGCAGCTTTTGCCCTCTGCTGACTGGCTGCCGTATAAGACCTATGACAAGTCCCCTCCACGTTAGTGGGATGAGGCCAAATTTAAATCAATTAGTTCTCCTCAGATAAATTTTGTATTTTGCCATTTTAAGTAGTTCTTATGGAGTTGATTTGGGTTCAAAGGGTCTCCTTTCCCATATGTTATGCTGTAAAATTTGGGCGTAACCTCATGATTGGCTGCTCTAACTGCCAATCTGACACAAGCCTATTCAGGGGCGCGTTCTACCTCATGTCCCATAGGGTGTGTGGGCGGAGTTAGATACAGCAGCTCCACCCCAAATCAGTACTGTGCAGACTCTGGTTGTAAAACTGCAAGATGGCAGCATAAAATGTTTAAAAAGTATTTCATATCAACAGCAAAATTTAGGCAGTATATGTGAACCTTCATACAGATGGATATTACAAAATCTCGCACAAGGTAGCAGCAGTTCAAAAACATTTATGAGTATGTGTGTTTGTGTCTTTGTACCATACAATTGTGTGTACTTAAAGAGTACAGGAATGTGGCAGTGGGAAGAAGACCTGGCAGTTTTGCACTGCATGCTGAGAACGCATTTTTAAGAGGGTAGAAAGAAACAGGCTGGGTGTATGGGTAGCTCTGTTTAGGCAGCTCACAAAGCCTCAAAACTCACCGCACTGGGCCAAAATTACACCGCAGTGATCTTCGTTATGTGAAGAGTTTGGTTGCCGTGTTTGCTGCCAAAAAGACACGTCTAGCTACTAAGTTCAGCTGTAAAAAATACTTTTTCACAACAGTGATGATTAGATAAATATAAAGATGTAAACGTTGTATTTCGTGTTCACTCAAGTTGCTTTGGTTTTTATGTATGATGCCTTCTCTCCTTTGGACTTGCTCGCTTCCATGTAGTAGCAGCAACTTACCGTTGGAAAGCAGGGAGGTAGCTGTAGACTGAGGAGGTGCTCAGGTTGTAGATAAACGGCAGATGTTTACTTATGTCTTCTGTTGACCAGCTGCTGAAGAAAGAGTTCAACAGACCCTGGTCTCCTCCTGAGAGCATATAAGAATAAAATCCATATAGTTCAGCGTTAACAGCAACAAACAAAAAGCATGGCTTTAATTCCATCTCTTTTCGTCTTCATGTGGAGTCAGATTAAGTTGTCCTATTATTAAGACTTAAAATCTCTCCTTTTGTTACACTTAGCTGGCCCTTCCACTGTTACCTGGTGATCTCTGCCATTTAAAATTATTTTTCACTCAAAAACAGGACAGAAAGCCCACAAAGTCTGCCTATACCTGAAGTCCTGATCTTCAGCTCTACACAGTGCTGTGCAGCAGCACTAACCTGGGGCACTGAATGTAAAGTGAACCTACACTTGTAGCAATGTGGTTGTCAGTAGCTGGATCAGTTGCAAAGTTAAAATGATCCCTGTACCTGAAAGATCTGGAGTTAAGCATTTTGTTCCTCTTACCCCACGGCTGCAGTTCTTACTATGCAGGCATCTGTCAGCCAACCTTGTCTCACCTACAGCTACTTCAGCATGCACCTGTGAAACTCCACTGACAAGAAGAGAGGCAGCATATCCCAACCATACTGGCCTCGCTTTACTGGTTACTGGTTTTAAAGATTATTTTACTAGTAAAGCACTGCAAAAACTGGTGCTAGGTTCAACAGGCTGAAAAAGGAGGGAATGAGTCAGTGTTTACAACAAACCCCAGATTAAGGGGGCGAAGGCATCCACAGAATTGAACCCACAATTTGATAGTTTGAGGCCTGCTTTTTTTTCTCTTTAACTTTGATGTCCATCTTTAATTAATCTTTGTGTTATATGCCACAGAGTTTCCCCAAAGTGTAGCAGTTTACACATTTGCCTTAAAGCGAAAGGTCCCCGGTTTAATTCCAGGTGGGGACACAAGCCCCTCTCACCATGGAGGGTTGTGTCAGGAAGGGCATCCAGCATATAATTACCAATGCCAAATTACCAATGTGGAGTAATCTGCCGTGGCACAGCCAAAGGTACATTGCTTGTTGTACGTCACAGCTTGGTTACATTAAAGTAACAGAACTACTTGTTCTGGTTGAGGTAAAGGTCATGGTTTGGATTCAAACAGATCCACCACCATGTTTCCAATCCTGGGGCATCAAATATAACCCTTTGGTCAATGCTGCTGGTGTGTCAGAAATATGCAGAAGGTGTCCATTAGCTTTGTACCGTAACCCAACAGCTGTAGTATTCTAAGAGGATGAGAGCAAACACCCATCTGAAGGAACAGCAAAGTCCAAATGAGGATGCAGAAGGCCTGACCGATGCATAAATCCTAACACTACAGTTCATGTTCTCTGTGGGAACTTTGTTTTCACACCTCTCACTTTGAACAGGTTTAGGCATTTAAAAAAAAATACTGTGTTGGTTCACGCAGGCCATAAAGTGATGGTTAGCGACAAGACCAATCAATAAGCTGATCTCAGTGTTTGATGTGGGTCAGTCAAGCTGTTTCTCCCCCATACCAATCCAGCCATGTCTTTATGGACATTGCTTTGTGCACTGGTGCACAGTCAAGCTAGAACAGAAAAAAGGTCTTCCCACAAAGTTGGAAATATACTATTGTCCAAAATGTCTTGGCAAGCTGAAGCATGAAGATTTCCCTTCACTGGAACCGAGAAGCCCAGGCCAACCCTGAAAAACAACCTCATCGCATTATCCCAAACCAAAGTTCACAGCTGGCACAGCGCAGTCAGGCAGGTAATGTTCTCCTGGTATTCACCAAACTCACACTCGTCAGACTGATAGGAAAGCATGATTCGTCCAAAAACAGAACACATTTCCACTGCTCCAGCATCCAGTGGCAGTGTGCTTACATGCAGTTGAGCAGCCATGCTCTCCACGCACCGTTTTTGTGATGATGTTAATGCCAGGAGGAGGTTTGGGACTCTGCAGTTATTAAGCCAGCAGAGCATTGTGATTTTTACACTGTGCGCCTCAGCATCTGGCAGTCCCACTCTGTAACTTCACATGGTCACTTCATGGCTAAGTTTCTGTGGTTCCACTTTGCATAGCACTTACATTTGATCATAGAATACCTAGGAGGGAAAAATTTTACAAACCAGCTTGTTGGAACAGTGGCATCCTATTACAGCACCACACTGAAATTCAGTGAGCTCTTTAGAATGACCCACTCTTTCACTAATGTTTGTAAAGATGGACTGCATGGGAATGAATGAAACATTAGAAACCTGACAACTGTAAGATTCTTTTGACATCAGAATTCCTGTAGTGAAGAGCTTTGAGGTTTTAAGGGTAGGAAAAGATGCTAGTTTTTGATTAAAATAGATCCATTTACAAAAGTTAATCCTGCACATTAAAATTATGTCAGGGCATGTCCACTGCTTTTTTATTTCATGCCAAGATGTCCTAAAGACTACTTGTAAAGAGTAGGGAGTGAGATCATACTGTTTACATTTTAGACAGAGCCAAATGCAGGCTCTCATGTGCAAAAAGCTTCGCTTTTATGAGGTAGCAGGGTGAGTCGTGTGCCTATAAAGCAGCGGTGACAACAAAAGAGATTTCCCCTGCACTTATTCCCAACCCCACATCAAAAAGTGTTGGGACACTGTGTAAAAATATAAATAAAAACAAAGAATAATGAATGAAAAATTTACAAATCTTAGTGAGACATTTTACTGTTTGATGAAAAATACTAGCTCATCTTAAATTTGAAAGCAACAACATCTCAAAAAGTTGGACAGGGCAACAAAAGGCCAGAAAAGTAAGTGGTACTAAAAACAAACAGCTGGTGTGACTTACTGAGTTAACTGACAACAGGCCAGCAATGTGATTGGGTATAAAAAAAAAGCACCTTAGAGAGGCAGTCTCTCTCAGAAATAAAGATGGGCAGAGGTTCAGCAATCTACCAGAAGCTGTCTGCAGTTTTACATTGAGGAAATTATTCTCAAATTGTCCTACAGTTTGTAAATACTTTGAATCTTCTATCATCTACAGTACATAGTATCAAAATATATCAGGAGTGTCAGAGAATCTGGAGACATCTCTGTTTGCAAAGGACATGGCTGAAAACCAATACTGGATGCTGGTGATGTTCAGGCCATCGGGCAGCACTGCATTACAAACAGACATGATTTTGTCATTAAATCACTGCATGGACTCAGGAACACTTCCACACATCATCGTCTGTGAACACAGCTGGCCGTGCCATCCACACATGCAGGTTAAAGCTCCATCATGCAGAGAAGAAGCCATATGTGAACATGATCCAGAAACACTGCTGTCTTCTCTGGGTCAAAGCTCATTTAAAATGGACTGAGACAAAGTGGACAACTGCTCTGTGGTCAGACCAACGGACATTTGAAATTATTTTCAAGAAATCACAGACAAGGTGTCCT
>VUQH01088936.1:0-14228 GCA_015106775.1 Etroplus canarensis | reverse complement strand
TAATGTAACTTGTAAAAAAAAAAAAAAAAACAAGGCCACTTCTTACTGTGGTGTGTGGGGTAAATGACGTCAAACCCAGGAAGTGGCATCACAATGTCGTGAATGGAGTGACTCTCAGCCTCCTCTGCAGAAAGCACATGTGCTGTGGCTTTGGAAACACAAGAAACATCATCAGCTTCAAGATTTACAGAAATAAAATGTAAAACAGTCCTATGTGGTTTAATTGTCCCATTTATTTAAAATGCATGTGGTATACCCAAGTCCACCAGGGTCTGTAACAAATTCCACATTTCAAAACCTGCTTGGTTTTGAATGGCATTTTAATACTGATATGTAATCTACGGATCTTGACAACAAACATTGAGGACCTATGTGCTCTGTGGCTCAATTTCTTTTCCAGAGCTGTATTAACAATACTGCTGCTACATGTACATCATACAGCTTGAGTTAGGTGTGTTCCAGTCAGCAGGAGGAACTGTGTTGTTTTGCTTTTTAAAATAGGGAAGGACTTCAAATACACCTTGTAGGCACTCTTCTTCTTCTTTTGTATTGAATTTGTTTTAAATATAGCTGTCTCTTTGCCGTTTCACTTTACAGCACACTCACTCTGAACACAACATTTACACCTGGCTAAAATGTGAGAACAAAGTAAGTCTGACCGACCCTAAATGTGGTCTGCCTGACCTGATGGCACTTGGAATAAATGTACACTTTATATTACAATATTTTCCCTTTTCAAAAGAAGATATACAAGCAGTTGAATTACAGGTGAATTCCTTACTTCCTCTGAGGACTAGGTCCCCCTCCACAGCCTTCAGGCCAAAGGCTTCAATTCTGCGGCTCACCATGGTGTTCCACACTACGCTCTGGTAGCTGTGGATGTACATCAGGCGGTTGTTACGAGGGATCTAGGGAAGAGTAGAAGAGTAAAAGCAGAATATTTCATCTTTAATTTAGGCTCCAGGCATGTCTGAACCCCTGACCAAAACATCACTGAATAACACTGTGGTTAACATCTTTTACAAGGAAGTTACATCCGTGAAATAACGAAGGTACCTTCGACTGGTTCCTTGTATCTCACCAAGGAGTCGCCACAGCAGATGCATCCACATTAGTAACTTGGCACAGTTTTTACACCAGATGCAACCCTCCCATTGCAGGAGGGGCTTTTGTCTTCACCTGGACTCAAACCAGGAATTTTCCAGGCAAATGTATAAACTACAACAATACGGAAACAAGGCCCTCCCACCTTGGGAAGGTTTAGTTAGGAAGGGCAAATTACCAATGCAGATTCATCTGATGTGGTGACCCCTTGGCAAAACACAAGGGAGGAGCTAAATTTCCTTTTTATGAACTAATGAAGGAAAACTCTTTGGTTCTGCTGCATCAATTTGTTGACTCCAATAGAAAACCAACCAGGCCAAATGCAGTGACGATGTTTTTCTTGCCGTACATCGACAAGCCTCTCAGTAGCTGTCCCTCCACACAGCGCTTGTTGGGAAGCTTTTTCAGTGCCGCCTCCGGGTCCTGAGTCTTCGCCCACTCTTCCCTGCAGCGGACCAGAAATTCTTTCTCTGCTGTAAAAGGCAATCAAGATAATGAGATGTCTGAAACACTTCTGGACCACTCTAAAAGCAGAGAAAACGAGAATGAGGAAAAGTATTTTACCTCCCGGACGAGGTTTCAGAATTAAATCCACCACTTCATTCCAATCGTTTTTCAGAATAGCCCTGTCCCAGACAAAAAGAGGAAAAACACTAGAGTTTACAACCCCGCCATAAATGATGCAAGTACTTCCATGTCATCGCCTCACCTGCCAACTTGTTGTGTGGGTACAGCTGTTGTGCCAAAGCGCTGCATGCCATAGTAATTGATGAAACCCGTCTGCTTGAGGGATGTCATTGCCTGATGAACCTGCTCATTTGTTCCTGAGATGTTCCTGATATGCAAACACAAGAACAAACGAAATAATAAGCCATTCTGTCATTAAACAGATTGTGGAAAAACAACACAAATAACTTTTTAATCGACTTAATTCTGTGCTACAAAAATGAAAATTCACAGGAGTAATACAGATTAACTTAATTAGAATTAACCAAATGTTGGAAACCCACTGGAAGACATGGTACTCACTTGTCTACTATGACTCATATGTAAAGTTTGTAAAAGACCATTTGAAGCTTAATAATCCTACAAACTGATGTTTGTTGACTTTTCACAGTGGCCTGCATAATTTTTTTGCAAGCCAGTGCTGTCAAACTGGAAAGTTTTATTCAATTTATCAGTCACCCCCTGGAGAAAGCACCTGATGACAATGGGGAGGGAAAACTTCCCTTTCAACAGGAAGAAATCTCCAATAGTAGCACACTCAGTTTAGTTTGGCTGTTTAACAAAATCTGAGCTTATTATGTATTAGTATGCAGAACTATTGTGAAAAATGTATCTGTAATATGCAACTTAACAATCAGTGACTGTTTGGCATAAAACCCTTTGAGTCATTTTGGGTTGACATAGCTTGGGCTAGTGTTAATAGTAATAACATCCGCTGACCTGATGACCACAGTGAAGTGGTTTCCCTGCAGTTCCCCCAGCTTTAAGGGATGGTTTTTGTAGCAAAAGTTTCCAAGTTTGAGGTTCATGAGGCACTTGTTAAGATGAGCCAGTCTCTCTGCTGTGATCCTAAGTGAACAGAGAAAAGGTCACTTTAATTACTGATCTTGTGCAAGTACAACATGACCCACCAGAGATAATCTAGTACCAACACAATCAATATCAATATTAATAATTGGACACTAATAATAAATTTAACACTCACTTAAGAACAGCTATCTCCTGAACAGTGATGGCCCTCTTGTCCTTGGTTCCCATGTAGGAAAACATGTTGGGTCTAAGCCTAGAGAGACATCCATCATTATACATGGGCAGTTCTTAACTGCAAAAGACATTCCATACAGCTGTTAGTGTGTTCATTTGTTCATTCATCAACAAATGACCATTACCTTTTACAAACAAAAACAAAAAGTTCCTACCTGAGGAACTTTGAAAGCACATTGATAGCGTCCATGGTATCTTTGTTCTCCTTGTATAGAACAAAGTGACAGAAACTGCCACGGTTTTTGGGCCAGAAGTGTTTCCGCGGAGCTTCAGTGAAGACAGAAAAACAATGTATTGAAAAATAAAGGAAGAGTTTTTTTTTTGTTTTTGTTTTTTTTAAGTAAAATACACCATTTGCTTTGAAAGCCCCTAGTATTACAGCAATATCCATTATAGATTCTCAACTTCCACACATATCTGAGCAGTATGCCAAAAACCTCAGCTCTTAACGACTGCTTTTGCAAAGATCAAATACAATCACGATATTGCAAAACAGGATGGATCTATTTAAGGTGATTAACACAGTATTTTATTTTTAACCAAATGTAACCCAACTCCATATGGGCCTTAATCATTTTCTCTGGTGCAGTGTGGAGAATAGATTCTTACCTGCAGTTGTTTTGACTTCTATCCACCAGAGAAGAGCAGAAGGAGGATAGAATAAAGTTACTAAGAAAAAGATTCTTATGGACTGTGGGACGAGTTGTAAGGAGTAAGATCTCATGCATGGGCCTGGAGTGAGGTGTGGTATTTAAAAGGTTTATACAGCAGTTGTTTTCTTAAGCACCACTGAGCCTCTGCTAACATACTGTCCTTCATGTTGTTAAGTCATAATCTAAGTCAGATCACCTCACTGATCTACAAGGTTATTTCATAACCAAAAATGTGAAGGTTCAAAAACCACTGAGTCTGAGTCCAAGCATAATCATGCAGGTGTTGACCATGCTTACGCAAAAATGCATGCATAATATTTTACTGCTCAGACTACATGCACTGCAGTAAACAAAATACAAATAGAAGTAAGGAGGGCATGCATTAAATCATTTGCCAATTCATTAACTTATTCTGCCAGTTAAAATTCTAAGATTTCCATACCTGCTAAGGCCTTTTTCCCAGCAGCGTGGTAAGCCACTATAAGCTTGCGCCCTTCCTTCTCTTCAGTCTTTGTTTCCAGACCAGGAAACTGAGTCTTGATGGCTTTGTGGACCAGTGTGCGTTTCTCTTTAGTATCATCCAATACCTACGAATGAATAGAGACATTATGTAAAACTCCCAATCAGTTTTAGGAACGTTTGCGGACTTTTTAAATTAGGGTATTGTCATCCTTTTAAGAGGGTTACACTCCTGTTATCTCACCTCAATGGAGACATTTCCATCTTTGTTCTTGAAGAGCTGCAGCTCTCCAAGCTGCATTTTCTGCTCCTCAGTTAGTACGTCACTTTCTGCTGGCTGTTGTTCAGCCTCTGGAGTGTCCTAAAACAGCAGAAAAACAAACCAGTATTAAAAAATGGTGTGTAACCTGATTCACGTCAGGAAATAAATGGTTTTTATTAATGTCTTTTTTTGGCGAAATTTTTATCATGTGTGCCTGTATGATGAATGTGAGACTGGCTCTAAAGTTTCTTTTAATGGCCAGGTAAGTGTAATAACAAAAGTAATAACAATAAAAGTAGTAATATGTTACCTCAGTCTCTGCTGGGATAGAGAGGTCATCTAAATGCACGATCTTTCCTTGTTTGTTGATTTCATGCACAACAAAATCGGAATATCTGAGCGTAAACCACAAGAAGTTGTTAGTTAAGCCAAATTCATTTTGAGGGAAACTTCAACGCCTTTATAAACTGAAGGATGAACCAACCTTTCTTTCAAGATTCCCGAGAAGCCCTTGTGATCACTGACATACTTCAGAATGCCAACATCCAGCTCAGTGAGACCATGCTTCATCATGTCAGCAAACGTGTCACCATCCTCCTCGCCTTCACTTTCTTCCCCTTCGGGCTCCTCCACTTCATCTTGCTGGGGCGCACCTCCATTTTCACGATCATTCTCAACTTTTGGTTTCTTTGATGGTGCATCTTCCTTTTCATTCTCCGGACATGCTCGCTTCTCTCCAACCTTGACAGGCACAGGCACAGGCTCGGCTTCAGCCATCAGAGCCAAGCTGGAACAACAGGGACAGTGAATTTAATGAAAGACAATTAGAAAGTAGGAGGTGCAATAAATATGTGAAACTAGAGCTTTGCAGTGTACTTTCAGGGGCTTTTTTAAACATTTGTTGGCTTTTTTTTCAGCCTAGAACCTGCTCCTGTTGTAGTGTGGATATGTGTGAATCTTTCTAGTTGGTTAAACAAGATATGTGAAAGGGAAATTCCACTAATTTGAAACATAATATGTAGTTTACTTACTGGTAGTACTTGCAGTACCTGATTAATGTGAATCTGAAACGAGGTTTCAAAGTCTGTGAAATAAATAGGGCATATTTTGCCTTTAGTATATAGTAAACATATCATTCTGGGGTGGGAAAGATTTACTGCCCAAAGACTTTAAATATATCAGGTCTTGTTCTCAAGTTAGGGGAGAGTGGAACAGGAGAATGACACAGTGATTGGTGCAGCTTCTGCAGTGATGCACACTCTGTGGCGGTCTGTTGTGATGACAGAGCCAAGTGTTAAAGAAAAGCTTTCAATTTACTGGGTGATCTACATTCCTACCCTAAGGTATGGTCACAAGCTTCAGGTAGCGACTGAAAGAACAAGACTGAGGAACAACATACAAGCAGCAGAAATAAGCTTTCTCCAAAGGATGTTTGGGCTCTCCCTTAGCAATAGGGTAGGAACTTGGTCATTTGGGAGTAAAGCCAACTGAAAGGAGCCAGCTAAGGCGGTTCTGGCATCTGAATAAGACACAAATGAGGTATTTTGGGCATTTGCTACAGGGAGGATGTCCCAGGGCAGACCCAAGACATACTGGAGATATATCTGACTGGACTGGGAATGACCTGGTGTCTCCTGCAAAATCTGGAGGTGGCCCAGGAGGAGTCAGGGCATCTCTAATTAGACTGGTACCCCCTGCTTTCTAGATGAGCAGCAGAAATGGATGGATGTAGTGAACATAACCTTTTCCTGTCAGCTCTTTCAACTTAAAAAAAAATTCCCTGGCTCCACTCAAATCAGAGATGTTTACAGATGATCAGCATCTTGACATGTTTGTATTTGTGACTTGTTGCAAGTCTGCCAACACTGTGGAAGTGCATCACCAAAGTATTATTTTAAAACACCTCTGTAAAGACAGCTTATAATTTTTGATGTGATGTAGCAGTTAGATTTACAGCTTAAGATACCAGTACATGATTCAACACTTAATGGCCACTTTATTAGGTATACATGTTTAACTGTTTGTTAATAAAAATATTTAATTAACCAATTCCATGGCACCAACTCAATGCATTTAAGCATCCAGACATGGTCAAGATGACCTGCTAAAGTCCATACAAACCACCAGAATGGGAAAGAAAGGTGAATCAAGTGACTTTGAATGTAGCATAGTTGTAGCGCCAGACGGGATGGTATGAGTATTTCAGAAACTGCTGTTCTACTTGGATTTTACCACACAACTGTCTCTAGAGTTTACAGAGAATGATCTGAAAAGGAGAAAATATCCAGTGACTGGCTGTTTTTTTAGTGAAAATCTCATTGATGCCAAAGGCTGGAAGACAATGGCAACAGTAACTCAAATAACCACTTATTGCAACTAATGTATACAGATGAGCATCTCTGACTACACAACAAATCAAACTTTGAAGCACACGGGCTACAGCAGCAAAAGACCACACCGGGTGCCACTCTTGTCAGCTAAGAACAAGAAACTGAGGCTACATTTCACATGGGCTTGCCAAAATTGGACAATAGAAAAAATGTTGCCTGATCTGATGAATCTCAGTTTCTGCATAAACAACATGAAATTACTGACAGTTTGACTTCATTGAAAACAAAGAATCAGAATACTTTATTAATCCCATGGGGGAAATTGTTTTTTGTTACAGACACAGTCATATATAAATACATATAAATTTGAGAGGTAAGAAATATGATAAAAATAAAAAGCCCTCCACAAGAAAGGCCAGACCTGTCTATTTTCTGAGATGGCTGAGGTCCTTCAATATCTATCGAACGATGCTCAGGATGTTTTAGGAGTCTGTGATGACCAGTGCCATCCTCTATGCTGTTGTGTGCTGGGGCAGCAGAATGAGAGTAGCAAACACCAACAGACTCAACAAACTGATCTGCAAGGTCAATGATGTTGTGGGTGTGGAGCATGACACTGACTGTCGTGTCAGGAAGGAGGATGCTATCCAAGTTAAAGACAGTATTGGACAATCCTTCACACCCCCCCTAACATACTGGACAGGCACAGTTGCACGTTCAGCAGCAGACTCATCGCACCACGATGCACCACAGAACGTCACAGGAATTAATTCATATATATATACATATATATATAAATAAATAAAACCAAGCATCTGTAATGTAAGCAATATTCCCCCTGGGATTTAAAATCAATGGTTCAGGCTGGTGGCGGTGTAATGGTGTGGGTGTTTTCTTGAGTCAATTTGGGTTCCTTAGTGCAACTAAGCATCATTTAAATGCCACAGACTGCCAGAGTACTGTTAATGACCATGCCCATCCCTTTATGACGCTAGTATACCCATCTTCAGATGGCTTCCAGCTGGATAAAATGCCATGTCATGAAGCTCAAATCATCTCAAACTGGTTTCTTGAAAATGACAGTGAGTTCACTGTAGTCAAATTGCCTCCACAGTCACCAGATCTCAATCCAATAAAGCACCTTTGGGATGTGGTGAAACCGGACATTCTCTTCATGGATGTACATCAGCAGCGACTGTGTGATGCTATCATGTCAATCTTCTTCTTCTTCTTCTTCTTTCAGCTGCTCCCACCAGGGGTCGCCACAGCGGATCATCGTTATGAATCTGCACATTTGATTTGGCAAAGTTTTTACACCGGATGCAACCCTCCCCATTTACCCGGGCTTGAGGCCGGCACTAGGAGTACACTGGCTTGTGGGCTCCCGTTGATGCTATCGCGTCAATATGGCACAAAATCTTAAGAGGAATCTTTCCAAGCACAAAGAATTAGGGCAGTTCTGAAGGCAAAAGGTGATCCAACAGGGTATCATGCCAAAAACTGAGTGCCGTCATCGACAGCTTCTTTTTTTTCTGGATCAAACAGGCATAACAATGAAATAACCAGAACTTTATGTCTGCGGTAATATTCACAGGTGCATCTGTGCGGAACTTTTCTTGTAACTAAATGATTACAACTGTGGCCAAAGATGCGTTTGAAGCTTATACTCACTACTGGCAGTACTATATTATAGGCTCTACCTTTGGTCTGTGTTTGGTACATCTAATATCATAGTTTATACTGGTAAATAGACTGTAGTCAACAGGATTTATGAAGGAGTTATACAGAAGATAAGAAAATATCTTTTGCAAGCATGCTGTATTATTCTAATTGCACTGTTTCCTACATCTTAGTTAATACACTCTTCTTTGTAGAATTCTTAAAAGTCACTTCTTTGCCAAAACCCTTTACCTTTCAGTCCTTGCAGTTAGATTTTGGCACTGCACTGATACTAGCAAGTGTCCAGTGATTGTATGTAGGACTCTAAAACTGCATAATACAAAGTACACCTGTGAAAGAAAGCTGTATGTGAGAATAACGACAAAACAACTGAACTGAAAGGCCTACAAAACAATGCTAGCAACTTACTGTTTGCGGGGCTGAGGTAGCAAAAGGCGGCTGCGAATCTGGGAAACACGTCTGATCTTCCAGATGCCAAACTCTTCCAGGAACTGAAACACGGACCCGAGCTTGACGCAGGCACTTAAATACACAGTAAACACCTTTACTCATTTTCACTCTAAACGCAGCAAAGCCGCTGGAGCGTTAGCCGGCCATGTTAGCCGGCTAACGTTAACATGTCTAAACCTGAGCTAAAGCGTCGATGGTGAACAAAGCAACAGCACAAAGCGCTTTTCATTCATATTAAGACTCTGACTTAACCTACCTGCGTCTGGTGATATTTAGAAGAGAACACACGGCACTGAACGCCAGCTTTTCCCACACGTGTGTATGTGTGTGAGTCTCTGGATCCGGAAACTGAGCCTGCCCCAAACCCCGCCCGCTGCGAACGATTGGCTATGGGGGCGTCTGTCAATCACATCTGGCCTGGGCACCAACAGCTGGAAATGGTGTCACTGAAATGAGCTGCTAGCAAGTAGTTATCACAGCTGTTACAACTACCAGCACAGTGCAGGCTGCAAACTCTTACATTCATCCCCGTGTTTCCCCATATTAATGGCCTCATGCACGTGATAAGGCTCCAATTTGCCACCATTAAAATCATGGTTACCCTCCACTGTTACATAAAGAGAGTCCCGGTGATGGATGTCATCATAGATATTTAAAACAGTTTAAAGAGCAGTGCTTCTCACAAGGAATGTCTAAACTTCTGAGCACAAAGCCACATTTGGAGTATTATAGCCATGCACCCAGATGAAAGTAAGACTATCTCAAAGACCTCATTGTACCATATTTTCCCAATAGAGCTCTCACAGTGCAGGCCTGCTTGTGGTAAAAAGTAAAATGGGAGGCAGAGCCTTCAGCTATCAGGCCCTTCTCCTGTGAAACCAGCTCCCCGTTTGTACTCAGGAGGCAGACACCCTCATTACATTTAAGATTAGACTTAAAACTTTGCTTTTTGATAAAGCTTACAGAAAGGGCTTAGTTGTGCTGCAATAAATTTAGGC
This sequence comes from Etroplus canarensis, assembly GCA_015106775.1. NCBI lineage: Eukaryota > Metazoa > Chordata > Actinopteri > Cichliformes > Cichlidae > Etroplus > Etroplus canarensis. The sequence continues at coordinate 4,522 of VUQH01088936.1, read as the reverse complement.
TGCTGGGGGGCTTCTTATCATATGCTGATCATTTCTTCTCCACCCACCTTTTTCACTCCTCATGCATTCATTTGTAACTGCTGCATGTCATTAAATGTCTTCTCTCTTCCAAAGTCCGTGTCTCTCTTTGCTCTCCTTCCTTCCTGTCTTTTCTTTCCCCTCACCCCCACCCGGACGAGGCAGACTGCTGCTCCTCCCTGAGCCTGGTTCTGCCAGAGGTCTCTTCCTGTTAAAAGGGAGTTCTTCTTTTCCACAGTCACCAAGTGCTTGCTCATAGGGGACCATCTGATTGTTGGGGTTTTTTTTTTTCTGTAATGCTGTTCTGTCTTTACCTTACAGTGTAAAGTGCTTTAAGGTGACTTTTATTGTGAATTGGAGCTATACAAATAAAATTGAATTGAACTGAATTGAATTGTTAAAGTATTGCACTAATCCCATATGTTTTTTCTCCTGAGCTGTTCAGACTGCTTCTGTTTTGGCTGCTCTCCTTGTCTGTTGTGTGTCACGGGGTCTGGTAGTGACAAGACAGGCTGACTTAGTGTCATTTTACACAATATAATGTTCACAAAATCTTCCATTGCCTGCCCACACACAGCATCCTGCAACTTCAAGGCCCCCACAGAAGGGAAAGTGGCACTTTTCCAGTCTTACTGAAGTATTTCTAGTCTTATATTACCATAGTATGGATGTATGTACCTTCGGCTGCTCCCTTGTATTTCCCCCAAGGGGTCGCCACAGCCGATCAATCCGCATTGATAATTTGGCAGAAATTTTATGCCGGATGCCCGTCCTGACGCAACCCTCCATGGTGAGAGGGGCTTGTGTCCGCACCACCAGTTGTATAGGCTGCCTTAAGTAGAATTATTGGGCATATTCTGTGAATGTATGTCCTAACCTACAAACTGAACGGCTTAATGACAAACACAGGAGCCCGGTGTCAAGGAAAGAGGCAGCCAACGTGCTCACGCAGGCGCCGTGGCTTAGTTGGTTAAAGCGCCTGTCTAGTAAACAGGAGATCCTGGGTTCGAATCCCAGCGGTGCCTTCGGAAGATGGGTGTTCCACATTTTCATTATCACTCTTTTCTTGACCTCGATGAGAAACGTCGTGAGTGCAAGGAAGTTTGTGAAGAAGTAACAGGAACTTAGGAAAAATTAGGCTTGATGCACAGAACATCCGACACCGTAACTACCTCACCCCGACATGTTTTTTCCCTGTTTTCTGCAGATCATACAAATATCAGTTCATTACAAAAGTTTCATTTCTAAAGAAATTTAACATTGGCCTATGGGGCAGGATTTAGCGGGCTGTGCCAGCGCCACGCTCTATTTTGGCCTTAGGAAAGGCTCAGGGTCAGCTTTGCACACAAGATGGGTGGACTGGGATATTTTTGCGGCTGGCCTTATTACAGTTTCCCTTTCAGAGTGCAAAACCTTGGCACGGGAATATTCAGATGCATCACACGATTTACCAAAGCAAACTGCGGTCAATTTAACGCCGAAATAAAGCACGTTGATTTTGCGCCTGATGTGGTTGTGCTGGTTGCTTACAGGCGAGTTCATTTATTTCGGATGAGAGGGGGCGCTGTTATCAGAAGGGGTGCGTAATTGGCACGAATGGGTGGCTCAGAGCCGTGAGTTTAGAGCCACATCTTTGCCTCTGTCCTGTAGCGCTTCACTCAGTCCTTACCTAGGACCTTACCTTAGAGCCGAGCCCCACATATTTCTGCTCCTCACTAATCGCATTTTGATGAAGTGGAGCAGAGCTCAACTGAACAGTGCGCGCTGGAGCAGGAGCGACTTTTACTTTGCTTCTCCCTGGTATCGGATCTGTTACGAACCAAAGTGAAATGTCTGTCAAAATACAGCTATTAATATCAGTGTGTTGGCGTGCTAGATTAACTTCTGAATGTTACAACATAAAACCCAGCTGGATGTGCGTATTTACGCACTTGGCACAGTCAGTCTGTTCACTAACACACGCACGGCTCGGGTCCTCGCTGTAAATAATGGTGCGTTTTCTTCCAAACGTCGCACAGATCAGCTGTTACTCACAAATTTCAGGTTTATATGGTGAAATAGTTTGCAATAACACAGCACACCTCTGGTTAAATCCTGCGCTCCCACCAGAGTCAACCTTACAGCTTGATGAACTGAGGGTAAGTAGGTGCTGCTAATCAAATGCACTTTAATCAGCCAGTCTGAAAATATTTATTAAAACATATGTTTCAGTAGTTCGCTGGTCTGGAGCATTTAGGTGTGTCACAGTCTTTCCAGGATGGACATCCCAGCAAAGTCATCACAATGTCAGATTAAGCAATGATCAGAGAAACTGATAAAAGAGAGTTACATCTCAGACTCCACAGGCCTCAATCAGCATGTTAAAGTTCCCTGACAGTGAAAGGAATAGAAACATCAATCAAGTATGACTTGTTTGGAAAGGTTGCCAGGAGAAAGACTCTTGTCTTTCAAAAGAACATGACAGCATGGTTTAGGTTTGTAAAGCTGCATCTTAACAAACCACAAGACTTCTGGAACAATGTCCTTTGGACAAATGAGACCAAAGTGGAGATTTTTGGCCATGATGCACAGTGCCATGTTTGGTAAAAACCAAACACAGCATAACAGCACAAACACCGCCTAAGGACCTTGCTGTCAGTGAGTCAACCATGAGTTCCTCTGTATACCCAATTATTCTAGTGTCGACCGTGAGGCCATCTGTCTCACAGCTAAAGCTTTGGGTCATGCAACAGGACAATGATCCAAAGCACAGCAGCAAATCAGCAACAGAATGTGTGAAAAAGAAAATAATCAAATTGTAATGGTTTCATTCCAACTGATTAGGACCTTAAGAAAGCTGTACATAAACAAATGCCCCCATACCTCAGTGAAGCAACTCTATAAAGAAGAACAGACCAGAATTTCTCGGCACATTAATGTGGGAAACTGATAAAGACATGCAGATAAAGATTACTTAGAGTTATTGCTGTTGTGGGTGGTTCTAGAAGCTACTGAATTATGGGGTGTATTTAGGTTTTCACATGATTCTTTGGAGTCTTTTCTTCTTCACATGCCTGTATGTGAACTGTGCTATTCGTCTGTCTGTTTGTCTGTCAGTAGGATTACTACCAGGTGGAGGTGAAGCATAATTTAAAAACAAACAAACAAATAAATGGAATTTTGGCATGAATTTAGATCACTTTTTAAAAAGTCCAAATTTGCTGAGGTGGTAGAGTGACTGTCTATTAATGGTAGTTTGATCCCTAGCCTGATATGCAGAAGTATCAGGAAATTGAATCCCAGGTTGCTGTTGATAGCTGTCCAGCGCCTTGGTGTGTGTGGCATGTGAGTGTGTGTGAACATGGGCGAATGAGAAACTTTGTAAAACATTTTGCAAAATTCTATTCTGAAAAGGTTGCCTTATAAGTGCTGATCACTGACTTAAGGGAGGATTCTCTCTGCGAGTTCCCTCCTAGCTTAACGTGTATTAAAGACAAAAAGCTTCGGTCAGCCTTTTTTTAGCTGCAAAAAGGAACAGTATCTTAGAAATGTTTCTCTGGCAAACGGGATCCTTGGAGAATAAACTCTCCTGATGTTCACTTCAGCTCTCAGTTCATGCCAAAAATGTTCTAGTGAAAACAGCTCATGTTTATTTCCCAAACAAAATTTAGACTTTTGAAGTCAACTAGAAGTGAACAAATCTACTTATAACTTGCATATTTAAATGAGCATTTAGGCCAGGAGTTGGCAACCTTTACTTTCAAAAGCACTATTTTCAGCAATTTTTTATGAAAAAACATCTGTGTGGAGCAGCAAAACATATTTGAGTTTTATGATAAATGTAATACAGCCTGTCAAGTAGAAAATGTACTAATAATCTTACTTATACAGTAAATAACTCAAATCTTTTAGCACACTCTGCAGTGGACTATTTGTGATTATTTGATACATTAACTTTGCGTTTTCATCAAAATAACACAATTTTTTTCATTGAAATTGTCATTCACCAGCTTTTTCCCGTATCTTCATGGTATGGCTCATCAACTTGATCCCTCTGTAGTTACTGCAGCTCTGCACACCACCCTTATTCTTGAAGATCGGTACCAGGGCACTTCTTTATTCCTCGGGCATTTTCTCATTTTCCAAGATCATGTTAAACAATCTGGTTAAAAATCCACTGCCCTCTCTCCTAGACATCTCCATACCTCCACAGGTATGTCATCTGGACCAACTGCCTTTCCACTCTTCATCCTCTTCATTGCTGCCCTCACTTCCTCCTTACTAATACTCTGCACTTCTTGATTCACCATCTTCACTCCATCTGCCATCCTCTCTCTCATTTTCCTCATTCATCAGCTCCTTAAAGTACTCCTACCATCTTCTCAACACACTTTCTTCACTCGTTAAAACATTTCCATCTCTATCCTTAATCGTCCTAATGTGCTGTACATCCTTTCCAGCTCTGTCTCTCTGTCTCGCTACTTGATACAAGTCCTTCTCTCCTTCCTTGGTGTCCAGCTTCTCA
>VUQH01088935.1:1960-12131 GCA_015106775.1 Etroplus canarensis | reverse complement strand
GCTCCAGTTCCATCTGAAGAAAGACAAGCCCAAAGCATGATGCTGCCTCCACCATGCTTCACTGTGGGTGTGGTGTTCTTCTGGTGATGCTCAGTGTTGGTTTTATATCAAACATACCTTCTTGAATTGTGAGCAAAAAGTTAATCATTGGTTCCATCAGACCAGAACACATGTTCCCACATGCTTTTGGGGGACCTGATTTTTTTGCCAAATTTATCCAACCATCTTGTGACCCTAACCCACAGTCCAGGCATATGGAGAAGAGAGGAGATTGTTGTCACATGTTCTACACAACCATCCATTGTCTACCACTTATCTGGGGGTCCAGGTCGCGGGGGGCAGCAGTTCGAGCAGAGAAGCCCAGACTTTCCTTCACCTCCTCCAAGTTGTCCGGGAGGACAACAAAGCGTTCCCAGGCCAGCTGGGAGACATAGTCTCTCCAGCGTGTCCTGGGTCTTCCCCAGGGTCTCCTCCCTGAGGGACGTGCCCGAAACACCTCAAGTGGGAGGCGTCCAGGAGGAACCCTGATCAGATGAACCACCTCAACTGGCTCCTTTGGATGTGTGAGTCCCTCACCCTGTCTCTAAGGGTGAGTCCAGCAACCCTGTGGAGAAAGCTCATTTCAACCGCTTGTATTCATGATCTCATTCTTTCATCATTACCCAAAGTTCATGACCATAGATGAGGGTAGGAATGTAGACAGACCGGTAAATCCACAGCTTTGCCTTAGAGCTCAGCTCCCTCTTCACCACGACAGACCGGCACAACGTCCACATCACTGCAGACGCTGCTCTGATCCGTCTGTCCGCTCCATCCTCCCCTCACTCGTGAATAAGACCCCGAGATACTGAAGTCCTCCACTTGAGGCAGGACCCTTTCCCTCACCCAGAGGGGACAATCCACCCTTTTCCGGCTCAGAACCACAAACTCAGACTTGGAGGTACTTAATTCTCATCTCTCATTTTTTTATGTTTTCCCCCAAACAGATGAGTTTGCTTTTCAGTTGAATTGTACAGGTTAAAGGTCACATTAAAAGTGAAAAAAGTTTGAAATGATTTTTGGTCTCATTTTGTAAAATTAAAAAGACCTGGGATTATAACAGGGTGTGTTCACTTTATATATCCACTGTCTATCAGAATTGGACAATATTAATGAAATATTAACTAAAAACTCAAGATTAAAGACTTTAAATCTAGGCTGTTAAATAAAAACATGTTTTAAGCACACACACACACATTCCAGCACCTGAAGCTTTAGGGCCCTTCTCACAGCTGTGCTGCCACCTCCTGTCTCTTTGTTAGTTCTGAAACTTCAGCTTCCTCTATTACCCCTAGGGGGCGCCACAGTGAATTCTAGGTAATTTGGCCAAGGTTTTACACTGGATGCCCTTCCTGATGCAACACTTCATGGTGAGAGGGGCTTGTGTCCCCACCTGTAATTGAACCAGGGACCTTTTGCTTGTAATGTGAGTGTGTAAACCGTCGTACCACCTGCTTCAGCTTCGGGGAACAGCTGCTAAATGCAAGTCCAACATCTGGCTACGTCCCTGCAGGTCTGACTGATTCTGCGTGGTCGTTCACATTGTCATTTAAATGTGACGCCATGAGACGCCGGGGTGAACAGTCTCCCGAAGAAGACGTGACGTCACATGGTCCAACGTTTGCATTTGATCCTGCCGCGGACGCAGAATTGTGACGTCCGTCCCGCTTTAATGACGGAAAAGTCGGATGAAACGTGACATGACCGTCCAGACTGAGGTCACTTTGAAAAACATCGGATACGTATCGATTTAGGACCGCGTATGGAAGTGGGCGGGGCCTGATCTGTCATAAAAACATCAGATCTGAGTCACGTCTTCTTCTTTCACCTGCCCCCATTAGGGGTCGCCACTGATTAGAACTAAGACCTGCAGTATGACGCAGCTTTACTTCGTCACGGAATAACGAGTGAACGGGCCTCACTGCTCATCAGGTAACTGTCCCATTACTTTTGAGCCTCTGGAAACGGACTGTGTATAAAAATGTATACAATTCTTTAACAGTTAACGCTTTGATTTAAAATGCACCGGGGCAGCATTACAAAACAACAAGTCACTGTCCCAAAACTTCTGGCCCTGACTGCATGACGTTTGTGCTCCATAAACTGAGCAGACACTTCAGAACAGCTCCTGACTAAACTCTGCCCCCTGGCGGCGAGAGCTCCAGCTCAGTTTTGCAGGGAGCGATTCCATAAAGGCCCTTTAACCGCTGCGGGCGTCACAGGTGAAAATATGAAAGTGTAAAATCACAGCAGGCCTGCGGCTGACGCGGGAATCCTTCCTGTCTGTGTTTGTGAGTTTGTTGGGGGGGGGTTATTTTTCCCGGTTAGATTCCTTCACTGATTTATTTGTCCGTGTGTGTGAAGTGGAGCAGGAGAACAGGCCTCGCCACCTGTCCTCCTCCTCCTCCTCCTCCACAAAGTGCAGGAACGCTCCGGCGGCTCCGGCAGCCAGCAGCCGAACATGGAGGCTGAGGGGCGGCAGCCTGGCGGCGGACGGCCCGGCTGCTCGGTAGCACCACAACAACACAACAAAGTGCTGCGCTCCGCCGCCGAGTTTCACGGTGTGTGTCTGTGTGTGTGTGTGTGTGTGTGTGTGAGAGAGAGACTTTCTCTCCATAGAGTTTCACTGAGTTTACATCCGGGTTTTTTCCCTAGGCAATGGGAGTCGCAGCACCGCCGTTCCTTAGGCAAAGTGAAATAAATTCGCCGCACCGACACAAAAAGTAGTCCGCTTTCCGAACCCGTCCCCCGCGGCGCCTCGACTCGCTCATCGGCCCGATTTAACGAACTTTATCGTCCACCCGCACCGACATCGACCGCCCCGCGGCGGACAAAGGAGCCCCAGCCGGAGCCGCGAGGAGTTTTCGTCCCCCCTTCCTCCAGCTCCGCGGCGCAGGGATCTGCGGTGTGCTGAGGCCGAGCTGAATGAGATTGAAGAAGAGTTCTTCTTGTTTTGTAGCTTCAGTTTGTCTCTTTTTTAAACGTTTTCCCCGCAAACTGAACCCGAACCGCGGCAGCCGGACCGAGCCCCGCGGGGAGGAGGCGGCCCGGCCCGTTCCTGCGCTTTCATCCCGCCAAGGATCGGCTTTCTTACACACATATATATTTAATTAATCCAGAGGAGGACCGCTGCTGAGTAAGTGCACATTGGGCTTTTTTTAATTTCATAACTTTAATTTTCGCCGCTGTCAAACTTTACGGGTCTCCCGCGGCCGCCCGCGGGGCTGCTTTGCGGGCAGGTTGCGCGGGGCTGTCGGCCGGCGTGTGTCCGCTGTGTTCCCCGGCTGTTTCTGTGTGTTTAGCCGCTCTGTTTCTTATTCTAGGAGTTGATATTCTGGAGGACAAGGGGCCGATATAACTTAGACCCACCAACGCCTGCTCGCTGTCAGGCTTTTCCACTAAAAGATGGCGTCTTTTCGGGACTGCTCCCTGCCCGATTTTCGCCCCTGCCCCCGTCCCCTCCGTGGGCTCCGGCGCCGCCGTGTGATTTTTATCTTTGATGGAAGTTGTTATCAGCGTGGCTGCGTTAGCTCCGCGCGGCTAACAGGATGGCTAGCATTAGCGGCTACGGCTAACGTTATCCACTTGTTCTCAGGCTCAGACGGAGCAATGTCGGACGGTTTTTTCCCCGCACCGAAACACCGAACAAACACCCCGCAAACCGTCACGGTTCACCCCGAACGGGCGGCCGGGAGGGTGTGTAAGGGGGAGACCGAGCGTCCACACGGCCGCCGTGCCTTCATAAGAGGCTTATAAAACATTTATTTCGCCGCCCGAAACAAAAACCCACTTTTCAGTGTTTGAACTCCCGCAGCAGCAGCAGCAGCAGTAGGAGAAGCACTTGGCGGCTTTCATCTTGAAACCCTCCATTTTAGCTTCATTTCTTCCCTTTTCGGGCCCTCTGCGGCGGCATGCGGGGCTGCTCGGGGAACTTTATCCCGACAAGTTGTGTCCCACCCGGGAGCGATTACTCCAATTAAGCGGCGGCCTCCACAGGCGCTAACAGCCCCGCTCAGGTGCTGCACGGAGAGACGCTGCTCAGGTAGACCCGGACCCTCCCCGGGGCTCCTGTCACCCTCACCCGGGTACTCTGACCCTCCCCGGGGCTCCTGGCCCCCTTCACCCGGGTACCCGGACCTTCTCCGGGGCTTCTGACACTCTCACCCGGGTACCCGAACCCTCTCCCGGGGTACCCGGACCCTCCCCGGGGCTCCTGACCCCCAGCATCAACAGCTACCGTCTCTCGGTACTCCGGGGCCCTTACGGCAGGCTTCAGGCTGTGATTTTTAACGTGTTTATTCTTACTGTATGTCAGAACTGTTTACTTCAGAAACGGAAGCGTGTACTTGTACTGCAATGCATGCAACAAGGAAAATACTGCATTGTGATGTACTTAGTTCTCAGTTAGTAATGCAATACTACTATGTGACGTAAGTGTTTGACTGTAAACTTGTACTGTACTACATTTAATAAGGAAAATACTACAAAATTTGAGCTTTAAACGTGGAAAACATGAACTCTGAGTACTCCGAGTACTCTGAGGTTTCAGGCTGTGGTTTAAAGTATTTACATCCCAGTACAGGTTTGAGGTACTTGGAAAATATTTTAAGCTGCCATATAGTACATTTCTGAGGTACATGTTGTACTAGTTATACTTGTAAAATACACAACAATATATTAAAGTAGATTGAACCCCTTCTCCTGTGTTATGGAGAGTGGTTTAAAGTACTTTTTGATTCAGTACTACTTCATCTAAGTACAAGTTTGAAGTACTTGGATAATGGAAGTATGTGATTGAATTCTGCGGTACTGCAGACTTTGTACTGCACAAGTTCAGCTTTTAAAAGCTAAAGTACTACACCAGAGTACTTTGTTTTGGGTTTCAGGCTGTAATGCAAAGTAGTTGTACTAATGGAGTACTACTAAATGTGAGTACACTTTTAAATACTTACTTTTTGATACCTTAAACTTGTACCGCACTACATGTAACAGTAAAAATACTGCGGGAGTTAAGTACACAACATAAATTGGAGTACTTTGAGCATATTATTCCGAGTTTTCAGGCTGTTATGTAAAGTACTTAGTTCTCAGTACTACAGTACTACTATGTGGGTTAAAAATGGAAGTATGTGAGTGAATTTTCTGGTACTTATAAAATCATGCAGTACATTTAAGAAGGAAAAATACTGCACAAGTTCAGATTTTGAAATGTAAAACAGTAAATCAGAGTACTTTGTTCCAGGCTGTGATATAACATACTTTTTTATTACTATATGCAAGTATGCTTTTGAAGTACTTGGAAAATGGAAGTATGTACTTGTACTGCACTACATGTAACAATGAAAATACTGCACAAGTACACAAAAGTAAATTAGAGTACTTTGAGCCTATTGTTCCAGGTTTTCAGGTTGTTATGTAAAGTACTTCAATCTCAGTAATGCAGTACTACTATGTGCATCGAAAATTAAAGTATGTTAGTGAATTTTCTGGTACTTTAAACTTGTATTACAGTACATTTAAGGAAGAAATACTGCAAAAATTGTGATTTTGAAATATAAAACAGTAAATCAGAGTACTTTGTTCTAGGTTTCAGGCTGTAAAGTACTTCTGTTTTAATTGGTAATAGAGTACTTATATATCCAATTATGTTCTTCTAGGTACCTTAAACTTCTGTCTAATTACAGTTTAGTGTCTATATACTGCAGTACAGAGGGAAATGTAGTACTAATTAGGCTTAAAAATATTAAGCGATAAATTACAGTACTTTGTACCGTCTTTCAAGCTATAGTGTAAAGTACTTCTTTCTTAATTAGTAATATAGTACTACTATAGGCCTGTACACTTTATAGGTACTTGCATTTAGTACCTTAAAATTACCACATGTAAGAAGCAAAATGTTTTTCAAGTTAAGTAGTTAAAGTAAATAGAGTACTTAGAATCCTTTTGAAGTTTAAGGCTGTGTTTAAAGTACTTTTTATCTATTAATAATTCAGTAGTAATGTATCAAGTACAGTTTTGAGGTACTTGGCAAATGCACTTTATGACCCCATGTACTACATTTCAGAAGGACATGTAGTACAAGCTGGACTTTTAAAATCTATACCACTATATCAAAGTACAGTTTTGAGGTACAGTGCAGTGCTGTAGTAGTTAAAAGTACTTTCCACCAGAGTATGAAACTTGAGACATGCAACTCTGGTTTCTTTGTTGTGTATTTTATAAATATTTTTTATAAAACTGCAGTATCTGGATGAACTTACTGAAGTAAAAAGTACTTTTAAAACAGTAAGTTTTCTGATACCTTAAACATGTACAGTACTACATTGTGGAGGGAAATGTAGTACTTTTTACTGAATTAAATTATTCTGACTGCTGAAGTTACTTTAAAATAAGTCAGTGTAATGCAGTACCACAATATTTAAGTTCAGTTTTGAGGTACTTAAAGAATTGGATTTTCTGCTGCTATGTACTACATTTCAGAGGGAAACGCAGTACTAATTAAACTTTATAGAATGTAAAACCATAACTTGGAGTACTTTGAACCCCTTGCCCCTGGTCATAGGCTGTCGTTTACAGTACTTTTTTCTTTAACAGAGTACTACTATATCTGAGTACAGTTCGATCCACTTCGTAAATAGAGGTATTTTAATTTTAATACTTGTACTGTACTACATTTCAGATGTATGTACTTTTCATTACTGCATGCTGTAGTGATTTTCTTCTTTTAAAACTGCTGTTATGTTAAAGTACACAACAGTGAATCAAAGTACTTTGAGCCCCTTTTTCCAGGTTATAGAAAAGTACTTTTAACAGTACTACTGTATCTAATAACATTTTTGAATGTATTATATAAGTTTAATAATTTTTTGAAGTATTTTAATTTTCTTATATTACATACTTAAACTACATTACATTTCAGAGGAAACTGTACTTTTTACTACCTTATACTGCAAATATTTTTTAAGCTTCCCCGCATTTTAATGAGTTTTATGTACTTGTAGGACAACAGTACATGAGTAGGTACATCTTTATCCTAGTATGTTCTTGTACTCCATTACATCGAAGAAGGAATGCTGTACTTTTTGCTGCAGTAACTGCATGTAAATTGTGCATTTACTTTAAAGTACTACCAATAAATCAGAGTACTCAGAGCCCCATGTTCCAAGATTTTGACTGTAATGTGAAATATTTTTTAGTTTTTCCAATTAGTAATATTGTACTGCAGTATTTCAGTTTGGATGTATTAGAAAATGGAAGAGTACATGTATTTGAATGTTGTAGTAGCTTGAATCTGTGCTGTACTATAGTTCGGAGGGAAATATTGTAGTAATTAATATAACAATAAGTTAAGAGTACTTGTCCTGAGGCCAGGCTGTAGTTTCAAATATTTTTTTGTAGTTCTATAAAGTTTTTAGGTACTCAACTAAAATATTTTGCTGCTCTGCATTAATCTGAATACTGCAAATAATTGAAAGTACAAAACAGTAAATTAAAATCCTTGTCCGATGTGGTTCACAGTACTTTTTAGCAGAGTACTACTGTATCTAAGTGCAGTTTTTAGGTTTCAGGAGGAAACAAAGTACTAATGAAGCTTTGGGTACATAAAACCATGAATCTGAGTACTTGTCACGTGATAGGGCTGTGGTTTAGAGTAGTTCAGTAGTTTTTTTCTCTAGACGTTTTCATGTATTAGGACAGCAGAAGTACTTGAGTACTTTATGTACTTCTTCCTGTATGTCTGTAATCCCGAAGATTTTACATTCAAGGCAAAAATGTAGTATAAACTTTGATACCTGAAGTATTTGGAGCCCCTGATCACAGGATTCATTGTGTGAAGAATTAAAGTACTTTCTTAAGTTCTAATGCAGTACTGCTGAGTATAATGCAGTTCTGTGATACTTGTAAAGTGGATTTACTTTAATATTTTAATTTAAACCTGTACTCTACATTTCAGAGGGGAAGCTTGAGTATCTTTTGATGTACTGCAGGTACATCAAAGTAAATCAGAGTATTTAATGTCTGAGTCTTGGAACAAGGTGCCTGAGTACTTTGAGGTGTTGTTTATATTTTAAAGTAACTGCAGCACTCAGATTAGTGTACTGCAGTAAAAATATCGCAGAGTACACGGAGTAATACTCTTTAAAACGAGAGGAAAAAGTATTTAATTACCACAAACCACAGGTTGACCATGTGAAAGTACTTTGAAGTATTGTTTTTAAAGTACTCTTTACTTCAGTCAGTTCTTATGAATACTGCAGTTTTTAGAAATACTTCTAAAATACACAACAGGCAAATCAGAGTACTTTGAAACCTGAGACAGGTGGCTCACACAGTGGAGGAAAGTACTCTGTGACAGAGTACTACTAGACTCTACTAACTAGGTGCTTGGAAAATTACAGTATAAGAGTATTTCCATTAAGAAGGAAATGTAGTACTTTTTACTGCATTGATGCAGGATTTGCCTTTTTGCTTTAAATGTTATTAACCTTTAAAAGTGCGTCGCAGTAAACCAGAGTACCTGAGTACTTCTATTCATTGTTTTTGTGTTTTCAAATAACTGCAGTGTTCAGATGAGTGCAGTAAAAATGTTGTAGTACAGTACATGTGTAGAGTAACTCAAGTACATGAAAACTTAATAAAACTGAAAGAAAAACGAATCACAGACTGAGCCTGTGAAGGTACTTTGATTTATGGTTTTTAAAGGTACTTTTTACTTCAGTCAGTTCATCTGGATACTGCAGCCATTTGTGAGATACTACTTGAGTATTTCACTTTTATTTTGCCATACCTGTACTCTCTGCTACTTTTAAGAAGGAAATGTAGTACTTTTTACTGCATTAATGATGCATTGAAATACCTATAAATCCACAGTACATTAAGCAGAGTACTTTAAGCTACATGTCTCAGGTTTCACACTGTGGTAGAAAGTACTTTTGAAAAGAGTACTATTGTCCTCAGTACGATTTTGAGGTACTTGGAAAATGTAACTGCACGAGTACTGCAGTTTATTCTACTATATTTGTACTCTGTGCTACATTTTTTACTGCATTAAAGCTGCAGTTTTCAGAAAATACTTTTAAAATATACAGCAAATGAATCGGAGTACTTTGAAGCCTGAGACACGTAGCTCATGCTTTGGTGGGAAGTACAGTTTGACAGAGTACTGCTGGACTTGGTACAGTTGTGAGGTACTAGAAAAATAGAAGTTCCTGAGTATTTCACTGTTTTTCACCATACCTGTACTCTCTACTACATTAAAACATTAATGCTGTGTTTTTAAAAGTGTTTCTAAAATACACAGCACAGTAAACCAGAGTACTTCGAGCCACGTGTCTCAGGTTTCACTCGGTGGGAGAAAGTACTTTTGAACAGAGTACTGCTGTACTTCGTACAGTTTTGAAGTACATGAGTATTTAAAGTGGGAAATGTACTTTTACTACATTAGCACCGCACTTATCTTTTTGCCCTTCAGCTTCCTAAATGTTTAAAGTGTAACGCAGTACATCAAAGTACTTTGAGCCCTTCACCCATGTAATAGACTATGGTTTAAAGTACTTTTTAATGAAGTACTGCGTTATGTATGTCTAGTTTTGAGCTATTTGGAAGATAGTGCATTTGAATTTTCTGCCTCTGTGTACTTGTACAGTACTGCATTTCAGAGTTAGATGTACTTTGTTTTGCCCATGTGAATACTGCGGCTCTTTCCTCATCATCACGTCCAGCTTTTCAAAATAAAAGCAGCAAGTTAGTGTCTAAGTAAACAAAACATCGGGAAAACAAACAAACAAACAACTCCTTGAGGCCGCTTTGGTGGTTAAGTGGCGCTTTATAAATAAAACTGAATTGAAGCATGAAGTGGGCGTGGCGGGCTCCGGCGGCCGTGTCAGAACCAGCAGAGTCTCCGTGATGCGACGGCGTTGTGATGCGATTGTGGGAAACTGATTGTGCTACAGTTTGATGATAACATATGTGGTTCCTCTGAACCGGTGCGGTGTTGCAGTGCTCCGCCCTTTGTGTCGGCAAGCCGTGACGTCAGAGCTGGTATTCACCTGTGGCGTCCTGTCAGTTTGCTGCTGGGATTTAATTTATAAGAGGGGCTTGTGTCCCCCCCCCCCCCCCACAGGGAAAAAAA
>VUQH01088934.1:2428-39748 GCA_015106775.1 Etroplus canarensis | reverse complement strand
CGCCACCATCTCCAAACCATACATCATAGCAGGTCTCACTACCGTCTGTAAACCTTCCCTTTCACTCTTGCTGCTATCCTTCTGTCACAACAAAACACCCCTAACACTCGTCTCCACCCACTCCACCCTACCTGCACTCTCTTCTTCACCTCTCTTGTGCTCTGTCCGTTGCTTTGGATGGTTGATCCCAAGTATTTAAACTCATCCACCTTCACCACCTCTACTCCTTGCATCTTCACTGTTCCACCTGCCTCCCTCTCATGTATTCACATATACTATCTTTTGCTTCTACTGACTTTCATTCCTCTTCTCTCCAGTGCATACCTCCACCTCTCCAGGCTCTCTTCCACCTCCTCCCTACTCTCACTACAGATCACACATGTGCTCTGTGTTGCTTCTACAATGTATGAAACTTAATTTGAGGTAAAATCTTCTAGTTTCTGTAAATTTGTCTGTTTAACATGAGGCCAAAACAAAACCTAAGGCCTGGTGAAAGAGGTGAAGACGAACCATTAATAAAGCAATAGGTGGAGGAGCCTTGAGAAGTGCTATAGTTTTAAAAATGGCAACAGAGATTTTCCCACGACACAGACCATATGATTCCCATAAAAACTGCTACATTAAGAGAAAGAATAAATGTTTGGTAACCTGTAATAAAGGTTTCAGCTAATCAGGGATTTTGTACTTCTTGTCAGTTTATATGATATATGGCCAAGCAATCACAGCTGCTCAGCAGAGCAAAAAGAGTAGTTTGACTGCGTGCATACTCAGCTGTTTTCATTCCTTTGGCTGCTTTGTGATCATATTGGCTCATTAGCACTTTGCATCCAAATGACACAGCTGAAAAGCCTCTCTGGAAAACAGAATGATACAGTGTGAAGTGTTTATTCTCCGAATTCTTGGGACAAGTGTTTGCGGGGCTCCCCGGTGAACGGCCAGCGTTATTTTCAGCCCGCTCATTTTCCAAAATGGGTTGCCTTTTGTTTTGTGTCGTGAAATGTTTGCTCGTCTACAAAAGACCCACTTTATTTGAAAACCACCCAGGAGGGGCTTGGCATTGAGACATTAAATGGAACACACTGACACTTGTTTCACTGTGAGATTTTGCTCAGGCGAGAACAGCGGGCACGTTTTCATCTTTCTGCATCGCTGACATCACAGAGCCACGCTTTGAGGAAGATGCATTTTGTTTCATTGTTTGTTTGTTTGTTTGTTTGTTTGTTTCTGCACTGCGCATTCAGCATGGTTTAAAAAAAAAAAACCCATGAGAAAAAAGATTCCAAAAGCAGGCTAGCAGCGTCTTTGTCTGGCCGCATTCTTTGTCCTTGGGAGGCCCGTCTCATGAAAATAAAGCACTGTGTCCTTTCAGCTGATGCCCCCCTCCGTTCCACACACACCTCAGCACTTCTTTCACACACTTATTATCTGTAATTGCCTTCACGCTCGTGATTTTATTGATAATGAGTTTCCTGGGCATTAGGTGTAATTTCATGCTGCAAGGCTCTGTGTGCGATGACCTCTGTGGGAGTTAATAAAGGCGATCAGGCCCAGAGAGGGCCTAATTGTGGAGACCAAAGGGCCTCCAGAGCCTGCTGTATCATAGCAAGTAGTGTTTCTGCTCTGCAACAAGGGCCCTATAGATCCATCAATGCAAATACAACACCGATGTTCCACGGCGAGCACAGGCTTACCATGAAATGCAATTAGGCTGCAATCTATTGTGCAATCAAGCCACAAGAGAGTGTTTTTTTGTGTGTTTGCCATAGGCACTGGAGCCATTAGCTGAAACAGCTGGCCACTTGACTACAGAGGCTCCCCGTCGTTCATTTGTTGTCACCTCAGTGGATTTCAACAAATGAAACATGACATAGCTTTTTATCTCCGTATCACAGTGTTTTTATGTTGCCCTGTTTTGCAGGACTGAGACCCGGCACAGAGTACGGGATGGGCGTGACAGCGGTGAAAGATGAGCGGGAGAGTCTGCCCACAACCACCAACGCAGTCACTGGTGAGATGCTTTCACTCTGCTTTTATAATCACCTCCCAAACGCGCTTTGCTTTGACTTACATTCAGGCACGGGATATCTCTTTTGTGATTCATGTTTTAGTGACATAATTCATATGTAAAATGTATTAATGTCTTTTTTTAAGCATCTCCATATTCTTTGTGCTCAAGTTTGGTTTGGAGGACAAAAGTAACGGGCCACCAAATAATTCCTACCTACAGGAGCTTTCATGACATCCCATTCTAAATCCGTAGGCATTAATATGAAGTTAGTCCCCCTCTGCTGCTAGAGCAGCTTCCACTCTTCTGGGAAGGCTTTCTTGTGTGGGAATTTTTTCCCATTCATTTGGAAGAGCATTTGTGAGGTCAAACACAGATGTTGGGTGAAACAGCTTGACTCGCAATCTGGTTCTAGTTCATCCCAAAGGTGTTGGATGGGGTTGAGGTCAGGGCTCTGTGTGGGCCAGTCAAGTTCTTCCACCCATGCCTAGTAATTCCCCCCTGGGATTAATAAAGTTTTCTGATTTTGATTTATGGAGCTTTCTGGAAAAGAAAAGGGCCTTCCCCAAACTTTTCCCACCAAGTTGGAAGCATAGAATTGTCCAAAATGTCTTGGTAAGCTGAAGCATTACGATTTCCTTTCACTGAAACTAAGGAACCCAGGCCAACCCCAGAAAAACAGCCCCATAGCATTATCCCTCCTCCACCAAACTTTATAGCTGACACAGTGCAGTCAGGCAAATTCTTGAGACTGCCAGATAGAGAAGCATGACTCACTCTACTGAACATATTTGCACTACCCCAGAGTCCACTGGTGGTATGTTTTATACCACTCCATCTGACTCTTGGCATTGCACTTGGTGATGTAAGGCTGGCATGCAGCTGCTTGACCATGGAAACGCATGCCAGGCAGCTTCCGGTGCACAGTCTTTGTGCTGATGTTAATGCAAGAGGAGGTCTGGAACTCTGCAGTTACTGAGTCAGCAGAGTTTTGGTCACTTTTACACACTCAACAACCCCACCCTGTAACATCAGGGTCTGCCACTTGGTGACTGAGTTGCTGCGGTCCCGAAACGCTTCCACTTTGCAATAATATCACTTACAGCTGATGGTGGAGTATCTAGGAGGAAAGAAATTTGACTGACTGACTGTTGCATGAGGGGGATCCTATTACAGTAGTATTTTCAAATTCTTTCACTACTGTTTGTAAAGGCAGACTGCATGGCTAGCTGCTTGATTTTATACGCCTGTGGCAATGGGGCTGAATCAAACAACTGAATTTAATGA
The DNA here is from genome assembly GCA_015106775.1 of Etroplus canarensis. Classification (NCBI taxonomy): domain Eukaryota; kingdom Metazoa; phylum Chordata; class Actinopteri; order Cichliformes; family Cichlidae; genus Etroplus; species Etroplus canarensis. The sequence continues at coordinate 36,456 of VUQH01088934.1, read as the reverse complement.
TTAAGAGCTGTGGCCCAATACTACTGTCCATACAGTCTATATTATGTCTGCTACTTGAATCAAGCCTTAAGAGCCTTAAAGCTTTCCTGGCGGGAATCCTATAGAATACAATAAGCGTCTGGACACTAATCAGTCATGTCCTCTTAAGTCATGTCCTCTTAAGTTTAACTGGAGTTATGCATCATGCTTTACTTCTTCAGAATGTCTTACCTGAGGTATTGGATCTGTTTTTATGATGGCTTTCCCTGCAGTTCTGCTCTCTTCTTCTGCTGCTCTTGCAAACTGACCAGTTCTGCATATCTATCCGATTAAACCATAATAACACATTGCTTTTGGGTGGCGTAGGAAAGTGGTGTGTTTAGCTCATCAGACCAAAGGATCAAAGAGCGAAGGCCATGGCCCACAATTCATGTGAATTGAATTCACACAAATGCAGTCGTTTGGTTTAATGCTATCTAATGTCTTATGCCATTTTATGGCCAAGAAGTAGGGTCGTTGACCCGGATATCGCTGTTTGTGAGCCTCCTTGACGTCTCATTAGTCGACAAGAAAACGTATTCTGTACTTAACACATCACAATAACCTGTGAATTGTGGGTAATCTTGAGCCACGTCGTTGACATTCTGGTTATAACTGGTCATTGCAGAGTAGTGGAAGAAATGTCAATGAGAAAATGTTAAAAAGCTGCTGAAAAATCTCCCCCTTTTCTTACCCATCAGCCCTGGATGCTCCCAAAGACCTGACTGTAGCAGAGGTGACCGAGACCACCATGATGCTGGAGTGGAGGCGCCCCTTTGCCAAACTGGACTCCTACAGGCTGGTTTACGTTTCTGCCGACGGTCACAGGGCGGAAGAAGTGGTGCCAGGCAGCTCTGAATCATCCACCCTGAGGGGCCTGACGCCCGGCATGCTGTACACCATCAGCATCAGCGCAGAGAGGGGCCGCAGAAGCAGCGCGCCGGCCACCATTTCAGCACCCACAGGTCAGCACGGCCGAACACATGCCTCACAGCTTCACAAAGCGACGGTTCCAATTAGGCGGAAGTGCCTTGTTTGACATTACAGAGTGTGAAATGTCTGGCAGGAAACATTAAAGGCTAGAGAGAGGAAGCAGAGAAGGGTTTATAGCTGTTCTGCTGGCATTTATTCCAATGAGATAACACTTAACATTTTCAGATAAGATCATGGCATTACTTTTTTTTTTTCACAATCGCAGCACTAAACTGCCATGTCAAATTTTATATGTGCAGCACTGTGCAAAAGTCTTGAGTCACTGCTCATTTTTAATATTCTGACTTTAACGTGGTGTTAAGCAGCAGTTCTCCAGCCTTTCTGAACGCCTTTCAAAGTGTTTCTGTGGACATTTTCTGCTTTTTCGCTCATTTTCAGTCCAGCTCTTGTACCTGACCCTTTTCACAGGGAGTTTTTTTGTTTGTTGAGCCACCTAACGCTCATATATGACTTATACAAGCATAAATAAAGGTTCCTAACACAAGGGGTGAACCAGTGTTGTGTCGACACATAACAGACAACTTACTGTAGCAAAGAACTCATTTTAAATTGGATCTTTAGGCACTTTGTTCCTAGCAGCCTGTCATAAAAAACATCAGTTGTTTCCATTTCTTTAGCTGAATCTACAAAAAATGCCAAAGATAAGACAGTTTGACAAGAATAAAGCAGGATTTTTGTACCAACCGGTTTTCTTTTATTTATTTAACCAGGAAGTTAACTCCTCCTAAAGAATCTCTTTTGCTAAAGAAATCCTGGGCTAATAGGCAGCATTTACCTAGCATGTTTTTCAACCAAGGCTACCAGAGAAAACCTGCAAACACCACACAGAAGGACCCTGCTTGGGTTTTAACCCAGGAGCCTCTTGCAGTGGGGCAGTAACACTAACCACTGAGCCACCAGGTAATTCCCAAAGAGCTATAAGCTGAAAACTTGGGAAGGAAGGAAGAGAAAAAGGGTGAAAAGGCTGAAGTATGACAGATTACGCAAGAACTGGACTGAAAATCAGTGGCCACAGGTCTTATGGAGCAATGAATCCAAAAGTTTGAGGAAGTCAGGGGAGAGGTCCAACACTGAGTGTCTACAGCCATATGTAGAACACGGTGGAAGCTCTGTCATGGTTTGGGGCTGCATTTCAGCCGGTGGTCTTGGGGATCTTGTTAAAACTGATAGGGGCCAGTTAGCAACAGTTTCATTTCTCAGCATAATAAAGATCCCAAACATACTGCCAATGCAGTAAAAGCTTACCTGGGTAGAAAAACACACAATGGAACACTACCAGTCATGGATTGGCCTCCCCAGAGCCCAGACCTCAACATTATTGAAGCAGGGAGGGATCATGTTGACAGAGAACAGAACAAAAGGCAGCCAACATGCAAAGAAGATCTTTTGAACGTCGTTCAAGAAGCCTGGAGAACTATTCCTGAAGACTGCTGAAAGAAATGAGAGTTCAGAGTGTGCTGAAGAATAAAGGTGCTCAGACTCTCATCCTGGTTAGAATGTTACAAACTCTGTTTGTGCCTCATGTGCTGTCATTCCATTCATGTTTGCACATCTTATCATAAATCTTTGCACCTCCCATTTTTCTTGTAAAACATAAATAAATAAGGCGTGGCTTGAGACTTTTGCACAATACTAAAGATTTGGTTTAGCACTGCTACTCCACCGTTGTGCTCCTCTGCTTCTGAACTGGTGAGCAGAATATTTATGAAACCTGTGGTCAATTATTCTGGCCACAGCTCATTAAGTCTTTTTTTTTTTTAAATGTGACATTAATACAACCTAAAATTTGAGCAGGTAAAAACAAAAGACATCTGCATACCATAAAACTGAGGTCTTAGCTGCAGCTGAGACTTGCATGATGCTGTAACCCACTGTTTCTGTGAGGTTTCCAGCTGGTGGTACAGAGCAGAATAATACAAGCCTTCATTGACCACAGGTTTATATATATTTCTTCCTTCTTTGCTGGAGCCAGACGCGGCCAATGAATTGAATTCACTGTTTGCTTCAAGTGAGCGTCTTTACCTCCCTCAGTCCCCTATTCATAGAATGCAGGATTGTTTTTTCTTTCTTTTTTTTTCTCGCTAAAACAAGAAAAAAACAAATAAGGTGATTGTGGCGTATTTTTCATGCTGCGGTCTCGGAGCCTCCGAGGCGAATATTTCACAAGTAAATCTTCCAGTTATGCAACGAGTGCCCATTAAACGCATAGCTGCAGGGAAAAATCGATATGGCATGAGGGAAAAGTTGGTGAGCTTGTGCAATAACTGTCTTTTGTTACTTTTTTTGGCTGTGCACTGCCAGGAAGAGAAAAATAAAACTTCTGTGTGCGTCTGAGAGGCCGGCTGAGAGGCCGGCTAAGTGCGCTGTTAGCATCCACTTGTGCGTGTGGTCATGAGTAGCACATATGATTGACTGAGTAGATAACAAAGATTCCAAGTGAACCTTTGGGTGTGTGTGTGTGTGTGTGTTGATGGGTGCGTGAGGCTGGGGCATTGTACGGACATGTGTGCCACATGCACAATGTTCATTCATGTGATAATTGTTGGCGTGAGCCCCACTCCCCTCTGGGTTTGTGCGATTTGACCACGATGAACTGTGGGGCTGTCAGATAAAAGGCCACATGCTGGGACTCCTGTTAAAACATTGTCTCCGAAATCAGCAGCCCTCTAATCCACAGCCCGGCCGATCCGCCGGCTTTATCGTTTCCAAACACGTAGATCGCGCTCTTGCTGTAGGAGGGGCTGGAGGAAAGAGGAGGGGTGGAGAGAGGAGGACGGGGGTTCTGCTCATACCTGGCAGTCAAAAAAAAAAAAAAAAGCATCAAGAATTTGATTTCAAGTTGTTTAGTGGAGTCTCTGTAGAGGGGCAATCCTGAGCAAGAAGAAGTGGGAAGAAACATGAAATAGAAACTGTGATCAAAACATGGAAATCAGGAGACACAGGCCAGGATTATCATAATTTAAACTAATCAGCTGACTGAGTTTGGCTCGGGATGCAATAATCGACTTCCGTGCATATGCGCATATTTACACAAAGGAAAACCAAGCCCGCAGTCGAACCCTGTAATCATCTGTCCAGAAACTCATACAGAACGTCGTGGAGTGATGGCGTACTGGGGTTTTCTCAGTTGCTGCGATTTCTGTCAGAAAGTCATTTACACGTCTCTTGCTGTCATTTTGGGTTCCAGCTAATTCTCCAAAAAATGGGAACAGAAAGCATGAACAAGGCAGCACAGCTCATGTCCAGCATGCATTGACAGCTGGTTTCCTGTGCTGCAGGGTATGAAGGTCTGGGTGCTGCCTGGGTCAGCAGCTAGACCTTCATACTCAAGACTAACACACTTCTAATGTACAGTCATGTGAAAAAGAAAGTTTTCACAGCAGTCCTGTGAGAAACTAAGTCCACCCTTACTGCTTCTGTAGGAACTAAAAGGGCAAGTAGCAGCCAGGTGCTGCAGATCAAATGCACTTGATTAATTGATCATCAGTGAGCGCCTCTATGAAATCAGAAGTTTGGGCTGTTTGCTGGTCTGGAGCGTTCAGTTGTGTGTTAACACAATGTCACAATCTTCCCAGGAGTGGACATCCCAGCAAATTCATCCCAAGATCAGACCATCAGTGCTCAGGGAAGCTTAAAAAACCCAACCGCTACATCCCACACTCTACAGGCCTCACTCAGCATATTAAACGTTAAAGTTCATGACAGTACAATCTGAAAAACACTTAACAAGTGTTTGGAAGGGTTGCCAAGAGAAAGGCTCTTCTTCCTTTAAAAGAACACAGTCGCACAGTTTAGGCTTGCAAGGTTGCATCTGAACAAACCACAAGACTTTTGGCACAGTGTCTTTTGGACAGACAGGACCAAAGAGGAGATGTTGGCCATAATGCACAGTACCGCATTTGGTGAAAACCAAACACAGCATATCAGCACTTCATACCACCAATCAAGCACGGTGGTGGAGGGGTGATGATCTGGGCTTGGTTTGCAGCCGCAGCACCCAGGAACCTGGCAGTCACTGAGTTGACCATGAACTTAGAGTCAAATCAGAGACCATCTGTCCAACAGCTAAAGTTTGGCCCAAATTGGGTCATGCAGCAGGACAATGAACAAGTTATTGTCGCTAAAAGTGATTCTACAAGCTACTGAATCGTGGGGTGGATTTCGTTTTTCCGCAGGACTGCACAGTGCTGTGAAAATGTACTTCTTCACACTAACACTAAATGAATGTGTATCAAATGGAAGATATCAGTCTGAGAAGATGATATCTTTGGGGACCATTTGATAACATCATAACACACATTTTTAACTGCATGAGCCAGTTTTAAAGGTTCACTCAAACTGAAAAGGGAAAAAATTCCCATTACCTCTATAGTGGTATTTATCTAGAGCTGCAGATAAATTTTAGACTCATCCTTAAGATTTCCTACACATCAAGCTAAATTGAAGTTCATTTGTGTTGCTTATAACACAGAATAATGACAGAGAATATAACAGAAGCATTACTATCTGAAAACAACAGTCTTATAAACCCATAGAACTTATTATGGTCATTTTTAGGGCTTCCTATAAAAGAAACAAGAAATTCTAAAAAAAAAGACAGATGAGCTCCCTCACCCCTTTTGACAGCATGTTTCTCGAAAGACAGATTTTTAAAGCCCCGTTTTAAATATTAGAAACCAGTGATGTTCCACTTTGGCAAGCAAGACAGCCTGTGCTTGCCCTGTGAAGTCTAAAAATACACAGCAATGTGAAAGTGATTTCTGTCCTTACATGTCAAACAGCATTCTGTACCATTAAGGATCTCCCTTTGTCTGTTTGCATCTATCCTGTTACTTATTGCCATCTTCTGGCTGCAGCTGGATATTGTTGCCAGAAGCAGATTTGACTCTGCTTGACGCAGAGCCACTGGAATCTATAGTTTCTGTCACTTTCATGGGTGTCTTATTAACAAAGGCTGGAGCTTGCCAACCTGGGAGGCCAGCAGAGAGGCATGCTAGATAAGCTGTTCCTGACTCTGCTTTCACTGCTGTAAGATCGGCTGTGATCTTCACAGATACAGGACGTCTGGAAACAGAGGGACCCTTGGCAAATAAGCAAATGTCTCTGTTTTCTCTCCCTCTTCGACCTTAGCCAACATGTCTGATGTGGGGCAGTTAGAGTGCAGTGTGAAAAATTTTTAATATGGAGAGTCCCCCAGCAGATTTTGACAGTTAGACACGCCACACAGCGCTTGAATCTTTTATAATACCAGATGCCAATGTTAGAAACCAACACATATGAAGTTCCACTCATCTCCATTTGGAGCTGTAGCTGAAATCACAGAGTCAGGCTCTGCTAAGTCTGGGGCTAATAAGCCCAAAGTTGAAAGCATGGCTAGATACCACGAGGTTAATGAGAAAGGTATTTTCTTCTTTTCTGTTTGATAGTATAGTTATTATTTTTGTGAAAGTTAAAGAAAGAGCCTGCATTTAAATAGGAAAGCTACCCAGCAAACATAGTTGTAACCAGTCATCTCCACCATTTAAAACTGATAAAATTGGTATTATGGCAAAAACTGAACCAAAGCTGAATGGATGTTCACATTGTTTCAACAAAGAAGAAGGTCGGGTCAGACAAAGTAAGAAATCTAGATCAGATGGTTCCAATGAAGGAATTAAATGCATTCTTATTTGTCATTTTGTAAACAACAACTAATCTGGTCAGTGCATGCAGATGCACGGATGACTCCTCCCTTTTTTCTGAGCCTGTTTTTCATGCTTTTTTATGTTTTATGTTTTACATGGTTATGCACATCTAAATACTGTCTCATTTGCTAATGGTGAATTAGAACAATTGGACTGATGAACTCTTCTCCTCTCCATTAGCATTATAACCCCTAAGGATGCTATACTTTTAGTGGGAAGTCATGTAGCTCAGTAGGATAAAATGCAGGTTTTAGAAAGGCTGGTCATAAGTTTGAGTCACCAAGAGGGAGTGTTTTCCTGCTCATTCTTTCTGATGAGAATATTATGTATATTTGGCTTTGTTCTAATTGATGAAGAGAAAAATTGAAAAAACAATTCTTGAACACAACTTTTCGTTTGCTCAAAAATCTAACAATGACATTGAGGCAGCGTTCGGCAACTACCTCAATCCAAAATGGAGGTAGCATCCACAATGTTGGTTAAACCTTCATTTTGGAACTATTTTTCAATCGTGACTAGATGCTGACAAAAAAAATGCCAGGCAACGGTTCAAGGTTCAAGGTCGAAATGTTTGCTGGGTAACTACAGAGATATTTCAGCAAGGTTTCTTAGCTTGGTCTCAAAAAATACGTAGAATTACCATAAACTGTAGAACTTTAACATGTTATGCCAACCAGAATATTTTCCAAAGTATTTACTTTATCAAGACCAACCAAATGCATCTGAAAGTAATAACTACTTACCCTTTTAAGAGTTGCAGTCCCTCATGGAATCAAACTCTCTACATGACATGTGTCTGGTTTTTCCTTCAAGACACCACCTTTACCTCCCCCTCTAAAGCAGCACTTTCGTTGCAAGATCATCACCATGGACTCCATGCGTCCAACACAGCAAAGCCAAATGGCTTATTGGCATGGCCGGCATGTAATTTGAACACATTATGTACATACCACTACCAGTTAATGTGTTCTTTTAACGCTGAAGTCATGTAACGTTTTTTGTGAGAGCCATACGTTATATAAAAGATGGAAGTAGCTACAGTGCTAATACCCACCAGTCCTGTTTTGGAAGACTTGGCTTGATAGTTTTGGTCACTGTCTTAGCCTTCTGAAGCCTCACATCACAAGCGTGAGGTGGATCTGTGACCATCTGTGGACACTGTGCACTCCACTCAGTGTAGAACCTTAACAATCACGTGGTAGGCCCACTCAGGAAGACCCTTCTTCATCATCCTTTGGGACTCTTAGTAGGTACCATCATTTATAAAAATAATGATGTTTGAGGCAACACAGTGGTACAGCAGTGAGCACTGTTGCCTCAAAGCAAGAGGGTCCTGGGTTCAAATCCGACAGGCAGCTTGGGCCTTTCTGTGTGGAGTTGACATGTTCTCCCTGTACCTGTGCAGGTTCTCTCCAGCATCTTCCCACAACCTAAACAAATGCTTGTTGGTTAATTAGTAATTCTAAACTGGCTGTAGCTGTGAATGTCTCTCTGCGATAGACTAGTGACCTACAGTATCCAGGATGCACCCTGCTCCTCCTCCAATGACAGCTGTCATTTGAATGATGGGGTAACTTTCTTTCAAATTTAGTATGACTTAAGACTAGCAGTGAATCCCATAACTTCACCAGGACAGAGTTTACTGAAGGTGTGGATTGAGGAAGCCTCGGCAAAAACCAGAACCAGAATGCAAATTTTTAGGTATTACTTTTCCCATCTGGAAGCTACGTCCATCTCCATCTTTTATATTCAGCCTAAGGTGAGCTCAGGCTGAGTTTATTTTAAAACACATAGAGTACTATACAAACGTCTCCTATCCACCTATCCTCCTGTCCTAGCCACCTATCATTTCTTTAGGTTTGCTTCCGAGGAGCCAAACTTTCTTGTAATCTTCTAAAATGCTCATGAGGAATAATTCTCCAGTCTTTCTGAAGGTCTTTTTAAAGATATTCTTTGGATATTGGTTGATTTTTTTCATTCATTTCCAGTCCAGAGGCACCGGCATGGTGTGCAGTTTGTCCTTAACAAAACTGAGAAAGCTGGAAAACTGGAGGATAGAAGAAGTGGCGGGACTAAACACCTATCTACAGCAGATCAACAGTATCTGAAAGTCATGTCCTTAAGAAACAGGGCAAAAAACAGCAAAGACCTGACACAGAACCTGAGAGATGCATCTGGCCCCACTGAAACATGTGCATACATCAGGGGAAAGTATCTAAGAGATATAGCTCAACCTTCAGCTAATCCATCTGCTGATCACCAAAGCCTCAGAAATCAGAAATGGCCCCAGTGGAAAGATGGCAGTCAAGAAACCATTCTTAAGAAAGGGAAACAGGGGGAGGTATGGCAAATTAGAGAAGAACTGAACAGAAAATCAGTGGCCACGGGACTTATGGAAAGATTAATTAATTTTTTATTTTTTTGTCATCATCCATATTTATGGAGGAGGTCAGGAGTGTCTACAGCCAACTGTAAAACACAGTGGAGGCTTTCTCATGGTTTGGGACTGCATTTCAGCCAGTGGTTTTGGGATCTTGTCAAAATTGACATAAATATGAACACAGAAAAATACCCTGCAATACCACCTGAAAGTGGCCAATTAGCAATGGCTTACTGTTTCATCAGTGAAAATGATCCCAAACACACTGTCAGTATACTAACCTGGATTAAAAAACACACAATGGAACAATATCAGTCTTAAAATGACCTTCAAAGAGTTTGGAGTTCTACATTATTGAAGCAGTGTGGGATCATCTTTACAGAGAACATAAAAAAAAATGCAGCCATCTTCCAAAGAAGAGCTGTGTGATGTTCTTCAATAAGCCTGGAGAACTATTCCTGAAGACTGCTTAAAGAAATGACAAGAAAGCTTGGCTAAGAGAGTTGAAGGATAAAAGTGCTCATACCAAATATTAACTTCAAAACTGGTTAGAATTGCCTTGTGTACATTTGTATTTATTTTTTACATTTATGTTTGCACATATTTCAATAAATTGATGCACCTATTTCCAAGAGAGAAACTGTGGAACTGTATGAGGAAGTCAGGAGTGGCACAGAAGTGAAGGTGGTGCAGGACATGTATGAGGACAGTGAGACAGTGGTGAGGTGTGCAGTAGGAGTGACAGATGGGTTGAAGGTGGGGGTGGGATTACATCAGGGATCAGCTCTGCGCCCCTTCTTGTTCACAATGATGATGGATAAGTTGACAGATAAGGTCTAGGAGTCTCCATGGACTATGATGTGTGCAGACAACATTGTGATCTGTAGTGAGAGTAGGGAGGAGGTGGAAGAGAGCCTGGAGAAGTGGAGGTATGTCCTAGAGAGAAGAGGGATGAAAGTCAGTGGACTCAAGACAGAATACATGTGTATGAATGAGAGTGAGGCAGGTAGAGTGGTGAAGATGCAAGGAGTAGAGGTATTGAAGGTGGATGAGTTTAAATACCTGGGATCAAAGCAACAGAAAGTGCTCAAGAGGTGATGAAGAGAGTGCAGGCAGGGTGGAGTGGGTGGAGACTTGAGAAGTGTCAGGGGCGCTTTGTGACAGAAGGATAGAAGAAAGAGTGAAACGGAATGTTTACAAGACTGCTATGATGTATGGTTTGGAGACGGTGGCACTGACAAACAGGCAGGAGAGGAGCTGGAGGTGGCAGAGTTGAAGATGCTGAGATTTTTGTTGAGAGTGACCAGGATGGACAGGATTAGAAATGAGAACATCAGAGGGACAGCTCAGGTTGAGAAAATTGGAGACAAAGTGAGAGAGGTACAATTGAGACAGTTTGGACATATGGAGAGGAGAGATAGTGGATATACTGAACAAAGGATGTTGAAGGTGAAGCTGCCAGGTAGGAGGAAAAGAGAAAGACCACAGAGAAGGCACATGGATGTAGTGAAGGAGGCCAAGCAGAGAATTGGAGTGACAGAAAAGGACGCTGTGGGGATTCCCTAAAGCAGTTGTTCTCAAACTGTGGGGTGTGGGGCTACTGTAGGTGGGGCATGACAACCAGGTGAAAAATGTAAAGTGAAACTAAGGTAAATAGATATGGTTTTTGTATGATAAAGAAACAAGCAATTGTGTTGATAATACACATCTTTAAACAAAATTCAACTTGGATCCTTTTTTATTGTCAGCACTTGATAAAATTCTGGGGTGTGGGACATATATTTTGCGTGTGATGTGGGGCGCAAACTTTGTTTGGCTTCTATAGTGGGGCTTACTAAAAAAAAAAAAAATTGAGAACCACTGCCTGAAATGGGGAAGAAGAAGAAGAAAATAAGCACTACAGGCAACAACTTTTAGAACTGGGAAAATCCATGTGTAAGCATGAGCACATCTCTACTAGAATTTAATTAGGCAGGGGTTAATCCTTTGCAAAATAATTTGATTCAAAAAGAATACAGGAATATTGTGATTGTTTGAACAGACCTGAGGAAAATCCAATTGTAGCTCTATAAAAGGAAAAGAATCAGTCATCTGCCAAGGACAGCCGGAGCTAATAAGTGTGTAACATGATAGAAAAGAAAATTAGTTCATAGCTGTCATCTTCTTGATGAAGAGGCAATCAAAATCAAAGTGAATCATTCTGTGAGGAGGATTGTGTTTTGGAATTCAAACGGGCAATGCTTCAATATGACAAATCAGTCGGTGTGGTGCATGTTGATTGATTCCGTCCATGAAAACCTAATAGATTTAGCCCTCTGTGAATTTGGCTCTCATTAACCTCGCAGCGTTTTCATACAAGAATGTATTGGAGCCATTTTATCCACCACTCAAAGGCAATTCAGAGGGTGATAAATCCTTTGGCTTATCTGGCTGCAGGTGACAGCACAGCAGAGCACTGAGGCTGATGGGGGCACAAACACATACACAAACACACACTCACAAAAAATGAATGCACACATATTCACATTTCACATAAACACGAACACACGCATTTTCTCATAGGGGTCGCCATGGTGACCCACGTGCAGAAAAACCCCGCGATCCAACCGGAACCGAAGACATGCTCCTCGACCCAAGCGGCCAGCCGCAGCGGAGAAATCTTCCTCTCAGCTCCCAGAAAAGAAGAGGAAGAAGAAGAAGGAGGAGGGGAAAAAACTGAATTCAATTACACAGTCGAAACCCACTCCTTGCCCTCCGGGAGTGATATCAGCACCATTTAAAAGTCTGATTACTCACAAAACCAATAACATTTTGACTCCTTGGTAATGGACCAGTAGATTAGAAAATTTAGATTACATTTAACTGCCTGTAGATTCTCATTAAAACGCCACCAACTAGTTAGAAACAATAGGTAATTAAGAGTGTAATGAAGCGCAGTAGCGTTAGCGCACGTCTGCACGTATGCTACTCTTGTGGGACCCAGCCTTACTTTGCACTTATCCTGCAGCAAAGCCAGACCAGCGTCTCATTTGGGCAATACGACATATTTAATTAGATTAATGAATTTCGGTGGCGTCTCCGTGGGGTTGGTTGCGCTCCTTGCAGTGACAGTATAACAACGCATTATATATTGGGGGAGGCCTGCAAGCTGCAGGCAGGCCGGTTCAGGTTGGTCCCCCGACAGTGGCGCAGTTTGTGACAGTTTGGGTGGAACCTGTCTCAGGTTTACTCCTGCTAAATTGTCAAATGCAAATAATCATAAGCAAATGTGCTGCAAGAGTAAGCACAAACTCTTATCCAAAACTCCAGATTTGATTTAGCAAAGTGAGGTCTATTGAATTAAACATGATTGATTGTAACACAGGGAGAGCAAAAACAGAAAAACAGAGGCAAGAGAACCCAGGGTGATAAATGGGTTACTGCCCGTGTTTGGCTTTAAGCTAGTCTCTGTGGCTCTGGCCAGTCACAAGTAAATGCTTCGACACAAAGTAAAGACTAAAGCAAATGAAACGGGGCATGGGTCTCTGAGGCTGCAGCTAACTTCTCTGGAATACTTGGAGACTGTTTCAGCCCTCTGTAATAGTCTTTTCAACAAAGTTTTTACTTTTTTGTGAAATGGTAATGAACTTGGAAATACATATAGCACACGAACAATAAGTCTGGAACACCACCATGGCATTTTACATTGGAGTATCTTGACTAGATTGATTCAGTAGCTAAAGCAGTGTTAAGTATGAGTATATAGGCAGTTTTCAGACTGAAATCATTTTCCACATCAACATTTCTGTGTCAAAAAGCTGCCTGTGTTTTGAGTTTTTTGCCACACACAAACCTTTTTGGGTGATGAAAACGACTGATAATTGTCTCCATTTTAACAAGCAACTTATTTTGCTAAACAGCACCCGTTTTTAGGAATATGGTCTGCTTAAGTAATTGCTTGGATAAACTGGCCCTTTAAATACGCTATATGGACAAAAGTATTGGGCCAATTAAATCTTGCACCCACAGGAGCTTTAATGACATCTCATTAAAGCTATAACAGCTTCCACTCTTCAGGAAGGTTTTCTACAAGATTTTGGAGTATGCCCGTGGGAAATTATGCCCATCCATCCAGAAGAGCATTTATGAGGTCAGACACTGATGGTAGATGAGAGGGCCTGGCTCACAATCTCCGTTGAATGGGTTTGAGGTCAGGGCTATGTGTGGGCCAATAAGTTCTTCCACATTCATGCTTTTATGGACCTTGCTTTGTGCACTGTGGCACCGTCATGCTGGAACAAAAAAGGTTCTTACCCAAAATGTTCCCACAAAGTTAGAATCATAGAATTGTCCCAAATGTCCTGGAAGGATGAAGCATTAAGAATCTCCACTAGAACTAAGGGGCCCAGGCCAACCCCAGAAAAACAGCCCCATAGCAATACCCCTCCGCCACCAAACTTTACAGCTGGCATAATGCAATCATGTTCTCTTGGCAATCGCCAAACTCAGTCACAAAGTGTGATTCGTCACTCCACAGGAAACTGCTCCAGAGTCCAATAGAAGTGTACATTACAGCACTCCATTTGACACGTTAACATTGTTTGGTGATGTAAAGCTTGCATGCAGCTGCTTGTCAATACAAACCCATACCATGAAGCTCCCAGGCCACGGTTTTTGTGCTGATGTTAATGCCACAACAGGTTTGGAACTGTTACTGAGTCAGCCGAGTCTTTTACACACAATGCACCACAGTTCCTAAACGCTTTCGCTTTTCAATAGAAACAAGTCCCTAGATATTCCATGATCCACTTACAGCTGATCATGGAATATCAAGGGACTAAATTTCACAAACTGAATTGCTGCACTGATGGCATTCTATTACAGTACCACACTTGAATGTAGTGAGCTTTTCCACAAATGTTTGTGAAGGCAGACTGCATGGCTAAGTGCTCGATACACCTGTGGCAATGGAAGTGAATGACACACCTGAATGCAGTGATTAAGAGATGTGGCCCAGTACCTTTCAGTGTATACTTATGAGGTAAAAATGCCTTCTTTGATGCTTGAAATCCCACAACCCAATAATAATATAAATAATTTATTATTGCGCTGAAAAGTGACTGTATAAAAGAAATGGACATAGCCACATTACAAGCTATGTTGCCTATTGGCTGGTGAAGTTTTGAAACCTTGAGCAGAGCGCTTAAATGTGAAGTGCATCTGACTGAGAACTCAAATATGTCCGTGACCACGAGGAGTTGCTCCTTGTGGCTAGTACAAAGAATCCATGTTTAAGTAACTTCCATGTTTTGTGACCCAGAGGCTATGACCATCTTTATATACAGTCCACACTGAACCTCAGAACAGGACCTGTTTTATCTTACAACAGTTCCTCACCGTAACCAAACAATGCGTCTGAACGTTCCACTTCTGCACGTTTGTGTTTGTGAAGTCATGGTCGCTTTAAGTTTCCTTTTGTAGTATCACACTGCCCTCTATAGGGCTGCATCCTAACTACACGGCCCTAGTCTTCAGCACAGGGATGCGTGTTTTAGGCATTTACCCTTCCCAGCTGTTTTCAGCACACTTCAGATCTATATCCAGCTCCAGCTTTATATTTTTTTTCCAGCTTTATTTCAACATACAGGGAATTACATTTTGCCAAGAAGCTTTTTAATAACGTTTTCCTGTGAGCTTTATTCTGTGTCTACTGTAAATGTCTTGCTGTATTTTAACTTTTGCACTGATTTTAGTGACAGGCACAGATGTTGCACTCTCTATGTGTATAGACACAGGCTGTATGTGAATCACAAGGGGAATATGTCTAGAAAACGCATACGCACTCACACACCTCCAACCTGGTAGAGTGTTTGTGCTTGTAAGCACTTGGATAATTGAGCCAGATTCAAACACACCATCTCTCTGAAAGGAGTCATGGCGGAGGAGGAGGAGGAAGAGAGAGAAGGAGAGCAGATGGCCCAGTGCAGATAGACTCAGAGACTGGGAGCGAGGAGTGTTCTCTGAAGGACAAGGTCTTGTATTGTTGTGGCTGCGAGGGCAGCTCTGTCACACGTCGTACCAGAGGTCCCCAAAGAGCTGGGGTCTTATGGTGTCAGTGTCCCCCCAGTCCTCATCCCCCAGCCCTGGCCTATTGTGATTCTTGTTTTTTAATTTCTCAAACGCAATCAAGTGTGACACAAACTGTTTACCTAGCGTGTCTGCCACAACCAGGAAGAGAAAAGGAGAGGAGAGAAAAAAACAGACACACAAGCCAGGATCTCGGCACAAAATAATCCTCCATAATACCAGAGAGTTTAAAGAGGCTTTGCCAACACCTCCCTGAATCCCCCCCTCCACCTCTCTTTGCTCTTATGAAAAAAGGAGGGGGGAGATAAAGAGAAAAAGGCAAGGAAAAAACATCAGAAGAAAGCTGTTAAATTCGCCCCTCAGTCTCGTTTGGGATTGCTAATTATTGTTTTTAGAGCACAACAATTGGGGTATTAGGGCATAAGCGGCTGGAGATAACATCCAGAGGAAGGCGAGGGGAGGGAAAGGGGAGAAAAAGGAAGAGGTGCACAGGGGAGACAGATAATGGGTCGACAGAAGGGGAGCCATGATAGGGTCTGGTCCATGGCGGTGTCTCTGTACTGCAACACACCACAATATCAGGAGACTCACTGACTCACTCTGTCTCCAAGGATCTTGAAAAGTGAAGAAAACTTGGCAAGGAAAAGTTTCTAATGTTTGACAGTTTATGAATTTGGCTGAGATCAGAGAAAGGGAAGGCGGATGCAGTCACCATATCACACTACAGTGAACAATGTTAATGTAACAGAAAGATTCAGGATAAGAAATCTAAAAGGTTACTATAATACATATACAGTACTTTGCAAAAAGCCTTGAGCAACCCTTTATTGCTTTTTATTTTGCTTCCGAGGAGCCAGACTTTTCTGTAATTTATAAAGTGGTCTTGAGCGATAATTCTCCAGGCTTTCTGAAGGTCTTTCAAAGTTTCATTTACAGTCCAGTCCTTGTACCTGACCATTTTCTGAGGAATGCCTGTTTTTTAAGCCATAACATTAACCTATGAATTATTCAAGCATGAAAAATCACCTAAAACAAGAGAGAAACCAATGTTGTGTCTACACATAACAGACAACTTAGCAAAGAATCATTTTTAAATTGTATCTTTAGGCACTTTGTTACTTGGAGCCTAACACAAAACCACATAATGTGTTCCCATTTCTGTAGTTGAGTCCATGAAAAATACCAAAGATAACCCAGTTTGACAGGAATAAAATAGTATTTTTGTACCAACAAGGTTATTCTCAAAGAGCTATTGGTGAAAAACTTGGTGTATCTAAGTATGGTGTGTCCTTAAAAATTGAGGAAAAGTGGAGGACAAAAGAAGTAACAGACCTAAAAAACTATCGACAGCAGATGAACAGTATCTGAAAGTCATGTCCTTAAGAAACAGGAAAACATCCCAGCAAAGACCTCTTGTAGGAGCAGAGGGATTCATCTGAGCCTTCAGTTGATTCATTTACTGTTTGCCGATGCCTCATCAGAAATGGTCTCCGCTGCTGTCAAAAAGCCTTTCTTAAAGTAGGGAGAAAAGGTTGAGTTATAGCAAATTAGTGATTTGTGAAAATCAGTGGCAACGGGTATTATGGAAAGATTAATCCGAATTTCAAATTCTGGTTCAAATCATCATCAAGAGGTGGTCAGGAGAAAGGCACAGGAGTGAGTGTCTACAGCCATCTGTAAAACATGGTGGCGGCTCTGTCACAGTTTGGGGCTCCATTTCATTCAGTGGTGTTAGGGATCTTGTCAAAACTGATGGAATTATGAATGCAGAAAAGTACTGTCAGATGCAATACCATCTGGAAAGCATCTGATTGGCAGTAATCCCAAACACACTGCCAGTGCAGTAGGAGCCTATGTGGATGTAAAAACACATTATGGAGCATTATCAGTCATGGATTGGCCTCCCCAGAGCACAGACCCCAACATTACTGAAGCAGTGTGGGATCATCTTGACAGAGAATGGAACAAAAGGCTGCCAGCATCCAAAGAAGAGCTTTGGAATGTCCTTCAAGAAGCCTGGAGATCTATTCCTGAATACTTTTAAAGAAATGACAAGAAAGAATAAATACTAAATCTCAAACTCATTAGAATTATACAAATTCTTTTTTCTTTTTTTTTGCCTTATGTACTGTATTTCCATATATGTGTCCGCATTTCAACAAATTGTTGCTCGTATTTCCCAATTTTCCAACAAAATATAAAGAAATGAGGGGTAGCTCAAGACTTTTGAACAGTATTGTATGAACCCATACAGAATTATGATCAGGCACAACAGTTCTCCTCATCTTTACGGAGCTTTAATGACTTTCAGCTCACTGTTTTGGTTTTTGGCCCGCACCACTCACAACTAGGGACCACTGTAGTGGAGTGTTTAGCAGATAAAGAGCCAGATATTCTCTTTGAGGACTAAGAAAACCCAGAAAGGCAAACGATAATCATCTTTGGCTTGAACTGGTTGCCAACACAAAGACTTCACAGTAGGTGTAATATTAATTACCTTAAAATCTCACAAGGATTCTGGCTGTTGCAGTTTGAAGCAAATAAACACCTGTTGTTGCTGCTGTTGTGTTAGCTTTTCATTTTAAAAATGCCCTGATTTTGGTGTTGGATCTTTGTTAATGGAAAACATGGCAGTTTTTGTAACTTTTATGACATGTGGCTGAAATATAAGGGAAGAGTCAAAAAATTTATGAAAAGCAATAGTGTTTAATACTGTATTGTTTAGGACCAAGTGGCAGAATGTGCAGACAGAAAAGAAGTGAAGTGGTCCAAGTATTGATCCTTGCAGAACTCTGCTTGAAATTAGAATAAGAGGGATATAATTTTATAAAGTTTATATTTGAGCTTGATTTGACTTGACTCCACTCAAGTTTATGTGAGTCAGTGGTTTGTGATACTTAAAATACTTTTGGGACAAAGTTATAGATGACACAGTATTTCATTACATAATTTATTTCAATAAAGAAAATAAACTCATTAGAGTACTGAAAAGTACCTGAAGATGGCTTGTCCCTCAGAGGAAAGAAGAAACGATCCTGGAAAACACATTAATACACACACATACATCCCTCCAACATACACACATATACACATTGGCTTTTATTCTGTGAATGAGCAGGCCAGCCAAAGTCATCTGGAAGCTTCCACATGCCAATGAATAAATAAAGTAGTAATTAGTAAAGAAAACAGCGCCACCTGTTGGTGTCCCACCCTTATGAACTTGGACCATTATAGGGAGCTGTGGGAAACACCTGAGCCTACAAAGGCTGTGTGTTAAAGAGTTGGCACACACTCATAGTGTGTGTGGGTGTATCAGAGGGAGTTTTTTTCATGCGGGCCTCCTGTGTAACCATGTGAGTTGCAGGGCTTCCATTTGTAAAGAGGCTTACTGAGCATATGTGTTGGTATTGTGGGAGTGTGCATGTGTTTGTGTGTTCACTTGTGCTCTCTTGTGTATGTGAGGGGGTCCAACTGCATGTCCTGGGGCCCACCTGGCAGCATTGTGCAGATTCAGGGGCCTGAGCAGCTGGCCTGGGGGCTGGTGAGGGTGTTCGGTGCAGGGGAGGTTTAAGAGGGGCGTGGGGGGTCTTCCATGGCCCTTCTCCCACCAGACCCAGGCAGTAGGAGGCAGATGGACAGGCCACTGTCACTGCCAGAGGGCCAGGGGGGCCACAGGGCCAAGGGACAGGGCCAGCCAAGCCCAACTGCTCTCACGAACGTGAAAAACTAACACATAGTAGCAGATTTATTGCATGTAAATTACAAGATTCATGAAGATGTATTGATGCTACTTTGCGAGAAATGACAGATTAGCACTGTTAGAAAAACTGAACTTTGATGGCACTAAAATTATTGCAGTCTATCCTAAAAAAGGACACAAATTAATCTACCAAATGTCTCAGAAACTCAAACAATAACTTTTTTCAATGTCCCTTCAATGTCCTTTTAAAAAGCGATGCATTTTCCTTTTATGACTGTTGATCAACAGAGAAAATGGTGATTTTTTTTGAAGGTAGCTCTTGTTTTGTTTTTGGTTTTTAGTTAAAATGAACTGCAGGGCAGATTTATCAACATATGCATACAGGGGAAGAAAATCCTGAAATGCAGGAGATAAACATTAGCTTTGGAGTGGATTGAAGAAAGGCAGCAGCAGAGTATCTCAGGCAAAAGCATTGGACAAGTATTCATATCTGACACGCTGATGTTCATAAAAGTCTTTTTTAAACCTTCTGCAGCTGTATCCACACATGCAAAAGACAAAGACCATGCCTCAGCCAACACCATGCAGAGGACAGCTTTAAATATGGGCAGGGCAGTTTGAAAGGAATAGATGTGAGTGTGTGGGACTGGTACACAGTTTGTTGTGAACTTGTACTATAGGTTGATTCTGGTGGTGGTGTGGGAGGTAGCCACCGGCTCTGGTAGTCCAGAGAGCCACAGATGCTCCACTGTTTGTGTGTTGACTCTCTGTAATTTGTTTGCTCTAATTTGTTTTGCCGTGCCAAGGGAGTTCCGATTTTAATTTTGCTCTGTGTGTGTTTACCCCTCTTTGTGGATCGCTGATCTGTTAAGCACAGAGAGAGGGAGAGACAGTCAGTGCGGAGGGTGGGCTGTTCACAGAGCCAAATTAAAAAAGGAGCAGTGCAGATTGTTTTAAGCTCTGGCAGCCCCTTCAGGCCCAAAGGCCTCGCTCGCAGCCTGCACCTGCTCCGTCCCCGGGGAGCCTGGTTCCTGATCCGTGGCCCTAGCTTCTCCTCCCCGGGCCCCTAGCCCAGCCGCCTCATCCCCTCCTCTTCTCTCCTCTCCATTCTGACTTCTCTCTTTCTCTCTCTACTTCCCTTCTACCCCTATCTTTTCCAATTCTTCTCTTCCAAAAACTCCTGATGCTTCTCTCCTCCTCCTCCTCCTCCTCCTCCCCAGTGACTTCCTACTATCCCTTCACTCCTCAGTCCTGGCCTCTTCACCTCTTTTCTCCTCTCTACCACCTGCTCCTCTGCTCCTCTTTCTTATTCCTGCTTCCCTTTTTTTGCTCCTGGTTACTTCCCTCTTTGCCCTGGCTCAACTCTCACTTTTCACCCCATGATTTTTTTTTATTTGCCTCACCCTCCCTCCAAAGTTTTCTCCTGCTCCTGCTTCTCTCCTCCTGTCTCGCCTCCAGACTCCGGGCAGACTCTTAATCAGCCCCCCTCCGCACCTGAGTGATTGCGACTTGTTTAGTATGATTGAAAACACACACATTTATACAGTCAGAGATATGACAACATAAAACATACAGTATGCGTGTCAATAATGCAATGTCATGACATAGGCAAATTTCTATTAAACATAAGAAAAGAGTATTTTTAAAATTGTCACAGCTATTCTTTAATGAAATCATCCAGTCGCTCCAGTTCGTATGACTGCACAGCCACAGGTAGTTTGATCGGTCAGCTCTACATACAGTATGGTACACTTTGTCACACATACAATATTTACATTACACCAGCAGCAATGCTATGACATGATTCCAATAACAAGACATCTAGTTTTAATATGGCTTGATTAATGCAGTCCAACTGTACTGTATATAATGCCCAGACTGGATGAGGTGACAACCCAGGCTGGAGCGGGTAAGGTTGGAATGCAAACCACAAGACGACATGATGGTAGAGAAAGTTGTTTCTACTGAGTTCCAGTCCCAATCCCTGGCCTTCGGACGCTAACTAACCTACCCAGGATTCAGTCTTTAAAGTGTTTTCTTCCCCAAGAAAACAAAACATAAAATCAACTCTTCAAATGGTATGCAGACATGCAGATAGTTTTGGGTTTTCCTCGACCAGGTTTTGAGATATTCAAGCCATTTCCTCCCTGGGATTAATTAAGGATTCTGATTCTGATTATTCACTTTTACCTCAGTACAATAGAAATCAGTGGAGTTTATATTTGAAATGTGCTCACTATTTTTTAAAATGATCCTTATTTATTTGCAGGGGCTTGTTGCTCTGTCTGAAACAAGTTGTTCTAGCTCCTCTCCATTTAAACCAACTTTTTTCTGATTGGCTGCCCCTCACAAACAGCAGGTAGGTGTGGCTTCAGTTTCCACAGCCAGAATTGGAATGAGATGACCATATAAGGGAATTCATTGGTATCAAAGAGAACCAAGAGCAGAAAAATGTTTGAAACTAAGCATTTAGGGCAGCTTTTGACGAACAGGGGTGAATTATACACGAACTCACCTCGTTAGAATGCTGGCCAGGCTTAATATGAGCGTCCACCATTGTAACAGTATATGCCGAAATACAGACTGACATGGAGCATCGTTAGCTTTCATTTGGCATTTCTGCATGCCTGATTCAAATACAGCATTCACTTTGCATTTATTGCTCGTTTGGTTCCAACTTCTGAAGGAAATGTTTGGCTCTTTAGTAGCTAGATAAGCTAAATTATGATCACCGGCGAGTCGCTATCACTATTAGTGTCTTATGGTGCTCAAGCAGTTGGTGTGGAGCTAAAAAGCTGCCAGCTGCTTCTGAAAATGACACTAATGAGAGCAGTGAGACTTAACAAAATCAGTAAAGTTGCAGCCTGCGCAACCAAAACAATCATTTGAAAGATGCCGTACCCCTTTGTAGATCTAACGGAAGCTGCACAGTCAGGGGATTGTTCCGACGTGTGACTCCTTTCGTATGACACGAGATATTGATAACAGCAGCTTTAAAACATCTCGTTATAGAAACAACATCCATGGCAGTTGCTCAAAAAAGGCTCTCAATCTCTTCTGTGCATTCAAACTACAGTTATAATATGGTACAAAAAAAGTTTTGATATTTAATCTGTAGAGATGTATGTTTGAAAAACATACAACACCAATGTTACATCATTAGTTTTAATATTAAGCATTAATGACACAGCTTTCCAATTTATTTGAATTATTTACCTGTTAGTTAAGTTTTGCGACAGTCCTCCTCTTAACAGTTTCCACTGAAATGAATTTCTACTGAATTAATGGACACTATTGCAACATTAACACTGTAAGCCACAGTACTCTATTCTGATATCAGATATTTTTTAATGTCTGTTTCTTTGGCTGTTCTTATTATTCTCATTGTCACTGAAAAAGAAATTTTTCACGGGCCTTCATACAATCCTGTGGAAAACCCCATGTAAACCCCATGATTCAAGAGTTTATAGAACCACCTTTAGCAGGAACAAGTTGAAGTAATTGTTTTCTGTATGACTTTATCAGTCTCTCACATCTTTGTGGAGGAATTTCTGCCTGCTCTTCCTTACAACATGCTTCAGTTTATTGAGGTTTGCAGGAATTTCTTTATGCACAGCTCTCTGAAGGTCCTGTCACACAATTTCAATCAGGTTTAGGTCTGGACTTTGATAAGGCCATTGCAACACCTTGGTTTTTTCTTTTTCAGTCACTCTGCCATAGATTTGCTGGTGTGCTTGGGATCATAGACCTGTTGAATGACCCAACTTCTGCCAAGCTTTAGCTGTTGGACAGGGGGCCTCACATTTGACTCTAAAACACTTTGGTATACAGAGGAGTTCATACTCGACCCAATGGCTGCAAGGTGCCCATGTCCTGTGGCTGCAAAAGCAAGCCCAATTCATCATCCCTCCACCACCGTGCCTGACAGCTGGTATGAGGTGTTTGTGCTGATATGCTGTGTTTGGATTTCACCAAATGTGGTGCTGTGCATTGTGGCCAGACATCTACACTTTGGTCTCGTCTGCTCAAAGGACATTGTTCCAGAAGTCTTGTTGTTTGTTCAGATGCAAATTTGTAAAGCTAAGCTGTGCTGCCAGGTTCTTCCAAATAAGCCATACTATTTCAGTCTTATTGTAGTGTCATGAACGCTATCATTCAACATGTTATCTGAGCCTTGTAGAGTCTGAAATGTAGCTCTTGGGTATTTTTGTTTTTTTTTGCAATTTCTCTGAGCATCACTCAGTTTGACCTTGATGTGCATTTATCGGGATATGGCATTGTTTCAACAAACACTTGAATGCTCCAGACCAGCAAACTGCCAAAACATCAACCAGTGTGGTCACACTGGCTGCCGATCAGTTAATCAAGTGTATTTGATTAGCAGCACCTGGCTGCTACTTACCCTCGTACTTTCTATGGAAGCAGTAAGCGTGTACTTAGTTTTTCACAGGACTGCATAGACTCCTGTGTTGGAATGGCTTCTACTTCTGTGCAGAGAGGTGGATGCAGTGTTGAAGCCAGGACCGACTGGATACTAATGTTGTTCTGACAGTTCATACTGAGAAATCTGCACCTGATTTAGGACTGCATATGTAATGTGGTCCAAATCAGAAGTGCTTGTGTTTTGTGCTGTTCACACTTTTGTGAAGAAACAGTGGCATTTAAGCAAAATAAAATCTGACATGGATCACCTTTGTCTGCATTCTGAACATATCCTGTGAAATCGGTTTGCAATGTGTTGTCTGTAGAGATGTGCTGATTGTAAAAAATCTGGGCTAGTTAGTGTTTGATAGTTGATATTTTGCTCTTCTTGTCATTTACTCCTCTTTTGTGCCACAGAAACTGAGACTTTTTTATCATAAGTAAATAACTGTTTTGAGGTCTTTCAGGCTCGTCATCTTTGATCATCCAGCCAGTGAATTGAATGAAAATTATGAATTTTTGTAATCGCTAAAAGTGAAAATCCATTTATCTTAAGGAAAAGAATAAGAAAAGGCAGATACAGCTCCAAGCCTGGAGGGATCAAAACAAAACTATCTGCATGATTTAATACCACTAGTGAGAAAAAGTCATTTATATCAGGGTGTATAGACCCTTAAATGCAAGCCACTCACTCTTTATGTACCACAGTCATTTTTTAAAGCCATCACATTTCCATTACAAGCACTTCCAGCGAGCTTAACGTGACAGACAAAAGCGACCTCTTCCCCAGACATTTTTGGTCCACGTTTTAATCAAGATTTTCCACTGAGCTATATTCACCTCCTTTTGATTTGGTATTCTGACTCAGTCCAGTCTGCAAACACTTTATCAGCTGCTTCACTGATGACATTCACACCCTGTAACATTCACATACACGCTGCAAAGTCCACTGGCAGCCTGATCATTATCATAATGCTCAGCGTCCTGTGTTACATCTATCCCTGTTTCCCATTCATTTGGCCTATTCTGGGCCTTTGCAGCAGACTCCTCCCACTGACATAAGGTGAAAATAAATTTCCACTAGTGCAAATTAACATCTCTCTTTGAGAGCAATAAGAAAAAGAAATTAAAAAATATATATTTCACACAAGTTAACGTAGAAAGAATAATAAAGTGGCACTGATAATAAATCATATAACAACAAAAACTGTTGCAGAGGAGTTTCACCCTGGTTTTTTTAATGTTCTGAGCACTAAGGCTGATTTGTAGCTGCGCTCAGTTGCAGGATGGAAATATGCATGCGATCTTACATGCGTGCACACACACACACACACACACACACACACACACACACACACACACACACACACACATAGACTGGTCACCTATAAATGGGATGGTTTAGCAACAAAGTGGAAATGATTTCTTGAGCTGAATGTACTGCAGGTTCTTAGGCTGGAATGACCTTGATGTAGAAGGCAACAGGCCGACTGCTGACTCCATCTAGTGGTCAAATCTAAGAACTCCAATTTCAACAATAACAAAGTGCAAGCAGATAGCTACTTGATGGAGAGAAAATAGGATGTTAACCGGCAAATGAAACAGGCACAACTCTTTCCTCCTAAATTCCCTTCGACAGGCCTATAAGTGGATCTAAGGTTGTAGACATAATTATTTTGTTGATACAGATCGTTTCCACATACAGAAGCATAAAGGAAATGACTTCAGGATCTCTCTAGTGCATGGACTAGCACTCAGTGTCATCTGTGTTTACTTTTCAGCACACGGATGGCTAACAGCAGAGACACAGCAGCTGCTCCTTTTTCAATCTCCACCTGTTTAAATGGGTTTGTGCGTTACGACACATGGCAGAGTGGTGATTAGTTGCATCATTTCATAGCAAGTGAAGTGCCACCTGTCTTGTCTACAGCACTCTTCTGTTGCCAACACTCTTCATGAGATGAGATGGTTTCTTTGTGTTAACCTTTCGAACTAGCTTCTGCATCTTAGGATGAGACAAATAAGGCAAAAAGGAAACTGCCACGGTGACAGTTCTGACGTTACAGGAAGGAACTGACCGTACAGTTGCATGTATTATGAGGTTCAGTTTGCATTGTCTGTATATAAACACCCAGACTCTCCATTAGGAAGTTGTAACATGCTGGGTATTGTAGGTGGAGGAGCCACAATAGTGCTTTCAGCTGTGTGCAAGGTGCTGTCTGGACACGTTGTTCCAGCCAGATTTAGTAAGCAAAACCACACAGCAGCCTGTAGCACCGACTGTTCCAGCCTCCGGTCTGTCTCAAAATGCTGAGGTCAAACCTCCAAGTCTGGCATTAACTCCTCTTTAAGTTGAATATCATTGTCAGACCCCGTGCCCACGTCTGAGTCAAAGAGAGAGTGGTCGGAGTCAGGAGAGTGTGTGTGCGTGTGTCCAGCCGAGTGGCTGCTGCCATCACTGTCGTCCAGAGTGTCAGTCCTGGAGAAGAGGCCAAAGTCCAGTAGGCCTGTAGGCGTGCCCCCACTGCTGCTCTCACTGTCTCCATCATAATAAAGATCCTCCACTTCAACAAACCACTCGGGCCAGAACCTCCTACGCATCCGCTCGCAGAACATGGCCAGGTTGATCAGCTCTCCTGTGGAGACATGTATACTCTCATAAAGACAAAGCTAAAACCGCCAGGAGGTATCACAGGTGCTTACTGTCTTTGTAAGGCCGATTCATTCCTGAAGAGAATTTTTTGTCGTGTTTCATTCCCACAAGCACCTTGATCACAAATGATGTATTAAAACACAGAATCAAGCTCTGATAACGTTCTCTGAAAAGATAAAAGACTTAAGTTTTGTGTGTGCAAGATGTTAAAGCAGCTCTCAAAGCTGGTGTGAGAAGCACTGCATTGCAGTAGAATGTCACTGCCATCTAGTGGACTAAACTGAAAAATACAGCAGTGGAAACTGCTAATGGATTACCAACTGCAAGAATGAGGTAATATACCAAAAATCATGCTAAACCAAACATGTATGTGATGATTTAAATTTACTGAGTGGAGCCTCTGACCTTTGATGAGTTGCTCTGGCCGTGTTCCAGGTAGAGTCCACATGGCCTGAGCTAGATGGCCAAACACTGTAGCATCTAATGTTGACATCTTAGAGCCCATGAAGTATTTCTTATCTCCTACAGGACAGAGAACAAACAGCAATGTCAAGCAATGGTTCAGAGAAAATCCTGCAGCTTCCACAGCAATGTGGAGCTAAAGATGCTTGTGATGGTTAATACACTGCTGTGTCACCTCGCTGTCATTGGCCTTTTTCAGTGACATCAGTTGGCAAATAGGATAATAATCATTGTCAGTGGCTGATACTTATCTGTTGTGTCCCATTAATTTGTTGTTCATAAAAAGTTTTGTTTAAATGTGCAATGGTGTGATTTAGAGCTAAAAAGACTTTAAAACAACTTTGTTATTTTTTTTGGGTTTTTTTTTTGTTTTTGTTGTTATTTTTTTGTCTGTTGTATTCCCCTACTACTGTGATGACCTCAAGTACTCCTTTATCAACTCTACAAGTCATTCAACAGATATTGCAATAGATAAGTTTTTTCCTACAGCTGATTTTCACACCACTTTGAGTGGCGAAAGGTGGATTTTTTTTTAACAATTTACAAACAGTTTACACATTATTTTTAGCTCAATTTTTATATGTTTATTCACCAGTTTTCTTATTGAACTCCCAGCTCAGGTTCATGTATTTTGGATAACCACTCATCTACTACATCTAGGTAACTGTTTGACCCATTCATCATTACTTTTAGCTTACTTTTTGACAATACACAGTCATGTGGAGACAATTCGCAGTCTTTCACATCGCTGTGGAGGAATTTTGACCCACTCCTCTTTACAATGTTGCTTCAGTTCATCAAGGTTTGCAGCCATTCACTGATGCACAGCTCTTCTAGGGTCCTGCCACAGTATTTCAGTTGGGTTGAGGCAGCACCGTGTTAACACATACCTGAATTCTCAAGACCAGTAAACGGCCGAAACATCTTCTCTTAGAGAGGTGGTCCGAATGGCTGATCAGTTAATCAAGTGTATTTGATCAGCAGAAATGGTTATATTTGGATAGTTATTTTCCATCTAAATACATTTCTTTGCTTTTTTTCAATTTGTTAAAACTGTACTTACATTTTCAAATAAGTGGAACTACTCTGCAATCTATGAGTATCCCAGGTAACTGCTGAGATCTCTCCTGCTTGGGAAATCCTGCTCTTATACACGTCATCCCCAATGCTAAGATCCATTAAAGTTTTGTTTCTTTTAAATGAAATTTCCAACCACTTTCAATAACCCAGAGGGGTAAACAAAACACTAAAGAAAGGCAAGGTAATGAAATGTTGCTGAATATCTGTGTGCTTCCTAACTCTTCAGAGAGGACACTTCAAAGTAAACTAATTTACTTTTGTAGCAGAAAAATCAGCTCTTCTGGTTACAACAGCAGATTTCAGATGAACACTTCTGGCACTTGTGTGTAACGGACATTAGAAGAGGGAAGTCACGTGGTTGTAGAGTGCACTAATGCTTTCACTCTGGGAATGACTTTTCCATTTTTCACAAGTAGTTGTTTGCTGAAATGACACAAACAGATCGATGCAAAGCACTTTTCAGAACATGTTTGTATTTTAGCGCTGCGGCTGATATCAAGAACTTTTCTTGTTTTCATTCATTTCTGCCTGTACCACAATAAAATTCATGTACAAAGAAGCATGTTAATGATATTTTATACTGACAAATACACTCACTTCCAATTTTATTAGGTAAAAAATATTCAACTGCAGCCACTCAATGCATTTAGGCATGCGGACATGGTCAAGATGACCTGCTGAAATTCAAACATCAGAAGCATCAGAATGGGGAAGAAAGATGACTTTAGTAAGTTTAAGGGTAGCATGTTCGTTTGTGACAGATGGGCCAGAAACTGCTGATCTACTGAGATTTTCCCGCACAACCACCTCTAGAGTTTATAGAGGATTGTCCAAAAAAAGAGAATATCTGGTGAGCAGCAGTTCTCTAGGTAAAAATGCCTTGTTGAAGCCAGAGGTCAGAGAAGAATGGCCAGATTGCTTCATGCTTCAAGCTGACAGGAAGGCAACAGCAAGTCAAAAAAAACAAACACTTGTTACAACCAAGGTATGCAGAAGAGCATGCCTGAAAGCACAACAGGTCAAGCTCCGAATCAGATGGCTACAGCAGCAGAAGCCCACACCGGTGCCACTCCTGTCAGCGAAGAACAAGAAACTGAGGCTAAAACGCGCACAGTCTCACCAAATTTGGGCAATACAAGATTGGAAAACCTTGCCTGGTGTGACGAGTCTTGATTTCTGCTGCTATATTTGGATGGTAGGGTCAGAATTTGCAGTAAACAACATCAAAGCATGGGTCCTGCCTTGCATCAACAGTTCAGGCTGCTGGTGGTGTAATTGTCGGGCCCCTTATTATCAAGTGAACACCCTTTAAAAACCACAGCCCACCAGTGTACTGTTGCTGACCATTTCCCTACCTTTATGACCACAGTGTACCCATCTCCAGATGGCTGCTTTCAGCAGGATAATGCACCATGTCACAAAGCTAAAATAATCTCAAAGTGTTTTTTAATAAGAAAATGAGTTCCCTGTACTAAAATGATCTCCATAGTCACCAGCTCTCAATTCAACAGGGTACCTTTAGGATGTGATGGAACAGGAAATTCATGTCATGGATGTGCAGCCGAAAATTCTGCAGCAACTATGTGATCCTATCATGTCAATATGGGCAAAAAATCTCTGAGGAATGTTTCCAGCACCTTGTTGGATCAGTGTGAAGAATTAAGGTAATTCTGAAGGCAAAAGGGGGTCCAACCCAGTACTAGCAAGGTGTACCTAATAAACTGGCCAGTGAATGTATACATCTAAATAGAGATTCTGAATAAAGTTGAGACTGACCAGTATTTTCAGAAATACCAATTCAGAGTAACAAATGTAGTTTCATTACACCCAGTAAAAAAAGAAAAAATAATAATCAGCCCACTCTGCTGTCAGCTTATTTAATGGCATTAGTGTAGCCCTTTTTAAATATAGTCTTGATGAGGTTAGTTCTTGTTCTAATGGAACAGGCATCAACACAACCAACCCTTTTCCTACCCAGCAAAGTGGCCAGTGTCCTCATGTCCTTCTCCATCAGTGTGTAGACCTCCTCTTTGGAGAAGCGCCCAATGCCATGGCCGTACATCTCCCTGCGCACCATGCTGCCGTTCAGGTGACTCAGCAGCCACTTCAGCGTGTCACTCAGAGGCCCGCTCATCGACAGCAGCTTCTGAGTTTCCTCCAGGTTGTCCACCCACTGGCAGTAGGCTATCGTCCTAAAAGAAAAACACAGTGTAGACAGCACTACGTTATCATTGCACTGGCTGGATCAACAATGGCAGTGGCACCAAGCTACTTCTTTTAACCAAAAATGAGTCTCGGCAACACCTACAGCACTTCCTCCTGGACACTCTTAGGTTAACGTCAGAAAGTATTCCAGTATCGTGGTCATTTCAGATGTTAAACTATGTCTGTAACTGAGCCCTTGAGTCATCATTTAATACAGATTGATTGTAGTTGAACATACAGCATGATGAATCATTTTCTATCAGCAAATAAAACAGCATCTACACAGCAACAGTCTAATAAAAATGAATTCCATTCTACGCTGCTAAAGAGGGTATCACACTCAGCATACAATCTGACAAGTACCAGCCACATGCCTGGATGGTGCAGCAACACCAACTTTAGCATCGACACTATGTCAAACTGGGAACTAATGTAATGTCCATGATGGTGATTGTGGAGTAGTCCTCAATATTAATGTAAGCAGACCGGCATACTGGCAGCAAAACATACACATAAACAGCAAAGAAAGAGAAAAAAGCATTACATAATCTCATGTAACAGTACATTTTCATTTTCAACCATAAATGACCACATACTAAAACCTGGGGGTGTAGCAATTCTCAAAAAGCATGTTAGAGCTCATAGATGGGTCCTTCTTTAAAAGGGATGAATAATGCAAAATTACGGGAAAACTATTTGTTTTACCAAAGGCCCGATCACCTGTTTATGACTGGATCTTGAAACCTCCATTATGCCCTGAAGAGTGTTTTAAACTTTACAGCTTTCTCTATATATTATTTTCAGCCCAATGAAGTAAAACCGACAAAGGAGTTGTAGTAGTCTTTTCTAAGTGATTTTTGCTCCACCAGTCCTGTCACAATGTTTAAATCTTACTTAGTGAGTTCAGTGGCTGCATGTCTGTGGTCAGTTTGTTCATGGTCAATTTTGCTCTTCTCCATCATGCTCGGACTAACACCTTCTCTTTGTAACTTGGTGCTGAATTTTCTCAGTCAGAGTTTAAAGCCAAACATCAAACATCAGAACTGTAAGCACAGGGACCCCCAGAGGTGTGTGCTGAGGCTGAACACTCTCCTCACGTATGGCTGTGTGGCATCCCAGACCATCACCAGCATTATAAAATTTGCAGATGACACTACAGTCCCCATCACTGATAGGGAAGAGACATCATACAGAAGAGAAGAGGCAGGACTAGTGGTCTGGTGTCAGGACAATAATCTCTCCCTTAATGCACACAAAACCAGGGAAATGGTTTTTGATCCCAAGAAAAGGAAGCAGCAGCATTCTCCAATATGCATCAGAGACAGAGGTAGAGAGGGTGAAAACCTTTAAATTCCTTGGGATTAGTAACACCCACCAATTTCTGAAGAGAGCACAACAAAGACTGTACTGCCTAAGAAGGCTGAGGAACTTTAGCACGCCAACCAAAGTCCTCAGCAGCTTCTCAATCACAGTGCGGTGTGGAATCTGCACTGCTCAGGACAGGAAGGCATGTGATAAAAACAGCACAGCACATCTCAGGAGCAGCCCTCCAATCACTGCAGGACATTCACACCAGGGTCATCAGGAGGGCCCACAACACCATCAAGGACAGTACACACTCCAAACACAGAATATTCACACTCCTGTCCTCAGATAGGCTCTATGGGAGTCTGATAGCAAGGACAAAAAGACTCAAAAATGGCTTCTATCCGCAAGCCATCAGACTCCTAAACAGGAGAATAAGCACTAACTTCCTCTCACTCTATCACTGCTGACTCTTATTGTAATTATGACTATCTGCTATTGCACTAATTTGTACAGCTCTGTTCACAAAATTACACAGGGTGCATTACTCCAACTCCAGGTTTTTAACCTCAGGACTTTGTAGGTCATTGTACATTTTATTACTTGCACTTTAATTATTTCATACTTGGAGTTTTAATTAATTTTAATTAATTAGATTTTTTTCATGTGAAGGGAGAGTGGCAAAATCAAAATCCCACTGTACGGTGTAAACCGTTTATTTTTTACTGTGCACCTGAGAAGAAACTTCTCTTCTTAACATCTGCAGAAATGCCTTTGTTTTAAGTTGACGCTAGCAAAGATTTACAAATCTCTGTCCAAAATTTGATGTACTGCACTAAGAAAGAAAAAGGAGACAAGTTTGTTCAGATGTCTAAAACTGTTTCATATCGACAGAAAATGGTGGCAAAATATGGTCCAACAATATAATGTTTGACTGAGCTGTAGTAACTGATGTGCAGTCGTGGCAACAATAAAACGTTTAATGAGAGGTTCAATCCTTGCATTGTATTCCCAGTACAGCTTTATGTCAGTTAACTATTAGCCTCATCTTAATCAATAAAAATGCTCTACCATTTCATCCCACTGCCCATCCATTAGCTGTACTGCTCTGCTGTCGCTGCCAGGACACAACATCATACATTCAGCCCTTCAAACTGTCAGCCTGAGATTTCAAAGGAATGCTCCAATGTCCGTCCTTGCATCTAAACAGGTCAGAGGAGAGTAGGTGACGTGGCAGAAATTCCAGTATACATCCGGATTAAAAACTGGCAAACAAAAACATCCACATATTGCTGCAAAGCACCACATACTTACAGTTACTTAAAAGAAGAAGGGAAGGCTGGGAGAAACAGCAGCTTATGGATTCTCTCTTGTTTGGGGTACACTGAAAAAAGGAAATCTTGTCTCACAGCAGTGGTCCAACAGATTCTGTTTGTTTATGAGCAAACAAGCTCAACTCAAAGCTTCGGAATCCCTCTTAAACCCAACACAGGAGAAATGTTTCACATGGATTCCCTCCATTACCAAACAATGAAAAATGAGAAACTCTCCCTGATATTTGGTACATGAATTGTTGCCTTTGTTCTGCACAAGTTAGCCGTGCATGTAGACACTGACAATACTAAGCTGCTACGCTCTTGCACACTTTCACCTTCTCACACTGTCATTTAGTGGCTTGAAAAAGGTTTGAAAGGGGTCTTTTTGGTGCCATTTGTTGTAGCTCAATAATGGGCCTCAAGTTTACTGATAGTGTAAGCGAGCCATACTGTGTTTGCTTATCCAGACAGTAGACAGGAAGGAGTAAAAGAAAGTCAGCACATGATTAAACTGCAGAACGGGAAGACTATACCTGCTGTCAGCATGTTTATTTCTTCAATGTTCCACAATGAATTAATTCATATTTTATACCTTTCATCTGCAACTCCTGCAAAACAATTTCTCCATGAGGGTAAACATTATTTGGATTGGATTGGATTGATTACTTTATTGTCATTTCAACTACATATAAACACACAGTGAAATGATATAGCATTCCCCCAGGACCCGGTGCCCCATATATTTCCAGGATATTTCCATAGAACACGACCCCAGCCGACACCAGCATTTCCCGTATCAGTTCATCTAAAAGCCTGAGTCTGCCCGCTGTCATATTTCTGCCGGTGGTGAATAACATAGGATCTGTGATAGGACTGTAAAGAAGCCTTATCATTCAGCCAGTGTCTGACATCCAAAGAGAATCTTCTTCTTTCAGCTGCTCCCATTAGGGGTCGCCACAACAGATCATCTGCCTACACCTCACCCTATCCCTGCATCCTCCTCTGTGACACCAACCCTCTGCATGTCTTCCTTCACTAGATCCATCAACCTTCTCTTTGGTCTTCCTCTTCTCCTCCTGCCTGGCAGCTCCATCTTCAACATCCCTTGTCCAATATGTCCACTATCATGTCCAAACCATCTCAGCCTTGCCTCTCTAGCTTAATCTCCAAACTGCTCAACCTGAGCTGTCCCTCTGATGTACTCATTTGTAATCCTGTCCATCCTGTCCAACTCTGCCACCTCCAGCTCCACCTCCTGTGAAGAACTACTGTAATCCAATTAGTCCTGTGTGTGAAAATAGCTATGTGGCTTGTATGTAAACATATATGCATTTCTATCTATGCTGAGATCTCTACAGCTGTGCAATATCCCCGCAGGGTCTTCAGGGAGCAGGGTCAACTTGTCGAGAGGCTGCAACTGAAAATAAAAAGGATGCTGAATGAAAGAATAGAGGCCATATAAAGTTCTGCAGGACTGTATATTTGATTCATGGCTATGGTGGAAGAGCAAGGCCCTAAAACAGGTTATGTGTGTTCATATTGGATCATGATCTTTTTATTGTTATGAGAGAACTCTTTGTCTAACATGATTCTAGAGATCCAGTTACTGTCTAAAAATACAAAAGATACAATTTAGTTTGGGTCACTAAATCTCATTGCCTAAACTGGATTACTGGCACATCAGGTCACACAGACACTGGTTTGTGTGTGAGCCTTTTTTTTTTTTTTTTTTAATTCACCTTCT
>VUQH01088932.1:0-10015 GCA_015106775.1 Etroplus canarensis | reverse complement strand
CTTTGTGACAGAAGGATAGCAGCAAGAGTGAAAGGGAAGGTTTACAAGACGGTGGTGAGACCTGCTATGATGTATGGTTTGGAGACGGTGGCACTGACAAAAAGATAGGAAGCAGAGCTAGAACTGAAGATGTTGAGATTTTCACTGGGAATGACCAGGATGGACGTTGAAGATGGAGCTGCCAGGCAGGAGGAGAAGAGAAAGACCACAGAGAAGGTTGATGGATGTCATGAAGGAGGACATGCAGAGGGTTGGTGTGAGGGAAGAGGATGCAAGGGATAGGGTGAGATGAAGGCAGACCTGTGGTGACCCCTAACAGGAGCAGCAGAAAGAAGAAGATTTTCAGACACAAGAAGCCCCCTTTGTCCCATATTTAGTCTGTCAAGAGCTGGTTACCCTACCTAACACATGTAATGAAAAGAGAACTGGTCCAGCCTTGAGGGACGCCACAGAGAAGAGGAGCAGATGAGAACATGGAATTATTAAAGTAAATTCTGAAGTGTGTCAGCTAAGTATGATGAAAATTATGTTAGAGCAGTACCCTGTCATTCAGTCTTTCTATCTGTCCTGAAAGTTTGGACTGAATATGGAAAATGAGCTTTTGAATTTGCAGATTCGCTCCTGGAATAAGCAGCAAACTCAACTAAAGCTTAAAAATCTGCTCTTACCAAAGGATTTTATATTACTAACTCTGTTATTTGACCCAAGACAATGGCTTATACTGGTGTTTGGTGCCAAAAGTCGCTAAATTTGGGATGTTTTTGTATTTTAATCATCGTGCATATACATATACATTTTATGTATTGGTGCATGCATTATGAGTCAGAGCAACTCCTGTTTATTATACTGCTGTCTTGGAGAGGACAGTCTTACAAAGGACATTTTTATTCTTGAGAGTCGTATTATCCTGGTTAAATAAAGGTTAAATAAGTAAAAATAACTTTGTGAATCAAGGTGTAGCAGGCCTGTTATGTGTGCTCATGAGAAGCGGGGTGGGTGGTGTGTTCTCTGGTTACCTTTCTGTAAAAGTCAGTGCATGATCATGCAAAGGACTGTCTGAAAGGAGGTGATACACACGCACAAGAAGATCTATCAAAGTCATTTACACACAAAGACATCACTGTCCAGTTCAGTCAGTGTACACTGGAGGAAGTCAAACCTGTTTATTGTGCTTCAGAGACTCATGTGTGATAATCTACACGCACACACACACTGGGTCATGGTGGGGTCCTTGGTTGCAGCTGCATTCCTGTACTGCGGTCTGTGTTGATATGTGCGTCGACGCGCTGCGCGGCTGTCTGGGCTCCCGGCCTGCGAATCCAAACACGGAGGGGTCGGGACCTCGCCACGTTTGTTTAACACTGAGATAGGTGTCACCGCGGCGGGGTTACAGCGAAACAGCGCCAGGCATAACTGGCTCCGGAATGACAACAAACACCGGCCGAGTGTTGTTCCGCCTAATTTGCCGCTGTTTTCTTTAAAGCCGGGGCTTAGCTGACAACACAGGCCGTTTAACTCGATCAGTGTTCCGCTTTTTTATCCCATTTCATTTCACACATAACAAGCTGTTGTTGCCTTCCCTCTCCAAAACTGGGCCTGGCCCGGCCGAGCCCGGGATCTGCTTTATTAGCCTTTCATCGACTTTAAATTGTTGTGATTGGCCGTGATGTTTCAGCCGCCGACAAAGAAGCCGCGTAAAAACAGAAAAGGACATGAACTCACACCAACCCAAACAGGCTTTAATGGAAATTTTATTTATCAGTGTCTGATTTCACTTACCTTTTCTCACTCAACAAGCGCACAGATTACAATGAGTTTAAAGCCTTTCCCATGGACACACAGATACTCATCCAAGATAACGTGACAGGTGATATAGAGTCTATACTGAAAGAAAAAACATCCATCTTAAGTGAATGAAACATGGCAGAAAAGTCAAATGGACTGACTAATTTATGATTATGACTGTAGATGTGCGTTCATACGCTGATCTCATGTTCTCTAAAAACTCATGATTCAGCAATGCATACGTTTCACTCTATCACATGAATATGATGCGTCATATGAAAGGCTGTCAAACAAGCTAAATGGTGGGACCTTTAGGCTGAAGATCACAGCAGACAGCGGCATCGGTGCAAACGGTGCAAACGGACAGTGGTGTCAGTCCTGTGGGTTGTGGACACAATAGATAGTGATAGACGCCGGAAGCCATGCAACACTTCCTCAAAAGATTCACCACACTGACCAAAGTATTGGGACGCCTCCACATTCCACCAACAGGAGCTTTTCTGCCCTCCCATTCTAAATCCAGAGGCATTAATATAGAGTTGGTCCCCCTTTGCAGCTAGAACAGCTTCCACTCTTCTGGGAAGGCTTTCTACAAGATGTTGGAGTGTCTGTGGGAATTTTTGCCCATTTGTGAGGTCAGACACTGATGTTGGATGAGAGGGCCTGACTCACAGTCTCTGTTCTAGTTCATCCCAAAGGTGTTGGATGGGATTGAGGTCAGGGCTCTGTGTGGGCCAGTCAAGTTCTTCCACATCAAACTCATCAAACACCTGTAGTAATGGGACTGAAACAAACACCTGGATTCAATTATTAAGAGCTGTGACCCAATACTTATGCTCCATCACTGCAGACTCTGTTACCAATCCCTGTGTTGCTCTTCCCTCACTCGTGAACAAGACCCTGAGATACTAGAACTCCTCCAACATGTTCCCAACTCAGAGTGGGCACTGCATCTAATCCTTTTCTGGATGAGAAGCATGGCCTCGAACTTGGTGCCAATTCTCATCACAGCCTATTCACACTTGCCTGTAAAAAGTTCATGAATTATTCTTTTGAATTTCTGGAGACACAAGTGGTAATTCCCAGAGTCTCCCTTACATCCAGTCTGATTAAGAATTGGTGTAGGTGCTAATCTCAGCCTGAGCTTGGTTTTTACTGCAATGACTTATTTTAGATGTTATTCAGCTCTTTGATTTAATTTTACTTATATATAGTGTATAAACTTGATGGGGCACAGTGACCTTTGAGGATATGGGCTCATAATGCCAACACTGCCTAACAGAGAGTTTGTAGGGAACAGAGTGATGCTCACATGACCCTCACATGACCTCCAATCCAAACTTCTGTGTAGCCCATAATTTGAAGGTGGTGAATGAAGAGAATTGTTGGAATATTTTCCTTCAGGAAACTCACATTTAGATGTTTTTGTAGTATTTTTACAGAGTTTCTGTAATTTCATTTCTAAGAAACAAAAGGGCAACTTATTCATTTGTTGGTCCTGAATTGAAAGTGAAGCAGGTTGCATGTGTAGCCATACCTCTCGGCAGCAATGTGACAGCAGGCGAAGCCGCTTCAGCTTTGACAGCTGATGGGAAACACTCACGGTGGCAGACATGCGACATCCTTGAGAATTTCCCCTGCAGCATAATTGCACTTGGAAAGTTTAGAAAACACATGTGACCTGTTCTTAACCTAAGAGCGACCCTTACCCAACTGGTTCAGACTGACATTTTATTTTTTTTTTACAGTGTATCTGTCTGTCCCTGCTGTACAAGCAGAGCGGGCTGTCTGTGTGTCTTTGTGTTGTTATTGAGTGCAGTGACCTGGGGTTACACTCTCTCTGTTCCCGTTAGGGTAAATATCCCTCTATTAGCAACAAGTGGTCTGAAAGCTCTGATCCTCCCCGAGCTGCTGGAAGCTTTTACAGATCTAGACAAGAGAGGAAAAGCAGCAGCTTTGCCAGTTTAACCCACACAGCAAATCACTCATTTTGATCCAGCTTGGTTGAGAACAAGAGCACCAACTGCAGCTACATGTGCCTTTTGCTTTCTGTTGCAATGTTATTTTAGGCTTTAAAAGCATACCTGCATTTTTTTTTTATTTACCATCACATAAACGATTAGTAACCACAGGCACTATATAAAAGACAGACAAATTGGTTCCTGGAAATTTTGAAGCCATCTTAGAATCCACCATGTTGTTTCTTTGGAGCCAGAAGTGACCATCTTTGTCAGGGTTTTGTGGAGTGATGTGGACCAAAAATGCAGACTACAGACTGACGTGAGGAGAACACAAAGTGAGCTTTTTATTAAAAGCTGAAGTCCAACGAAAAACACTCCAAGGATGTAGTCAAACAATAACAGGAACCAAAAACAAGACAAACCTGACTTGACTTAACATAGCTAAAGCCCCTGACTCACCTTGAACATTTTACCAGCGTTTGCCATCGCATCAAAATATCTCTAAAACGCTGGCATACGCAGAACTATCGATGTTACCTTGGGCATATACATAGTGTATTCATAATGAGTTGGACGTATACATAGCGTATTAGTAACTAATATAGAGCATTTCAATAACTGCCTATACGCCATTATACGGTAGCTGAAAGTTAGAAACACATTCAGTAAGTGCTGTGGCCATCTAGAACACATCAAATACATCTACATACGTCAATATGTGTTGGAGATAAGGTCGCTAAAAGTTACACATAGGTTCAAAACGTGTTACTCATAGACTAGAAAAAAGTTTTGGGTACGCTAGACATTATCTCCACATATTTTGACTTATGAGTAACTTACAAGTAATGTGTGTTCCGCGACCTCGCCGTACTAAAATATCCACAATGTGCAAATAACCAAAAAAAGCTACTGACTGCTAATCTCGCCCTGCGCCAGCCTTTGCTAATAGGACACTCCCTTGAAAGCGACAGAAACTATAGATTCCAAAGGCTCAAACTCAAGCATAGGCAAGCCTGCTTCCTGATATTGTAATCAACTATGGCCACAAGATGGCAGTGTTTTACTGGATGGCTACAAACAGGCAACAGGAGATTCTTTATGGGAGAGAACTCTGAGATAAGAATCAGAATACTTTATTAATGCCAGTGGGGAATGCTGTCACTTTGGTATTCTTTAACTGATGCATAATTTTATAGTTCACTGGGCAAGCACAGCTTCCTTTGCCAGAACACCACCACTTTAAACATGTTTATTTCTGCTGTAAAGTTTGTCATTTTAATTTGGAAATCTATGAGGATTAACACACTTTTGAAGCCAGGCTCAAGTGGATATTAGCGGAACTGTACATTTTTTTTTGCTTCTTCACTGGCTTCATTTTTCAGCAGTGAAGTTTGCTGCTTGATAAAGTGATGACTGTACTGTACTTAACGTCCGCAGCAAGCCTTACTTTCACCATCCGAGGAAATTTACTTAGAACCATGTAGACTCTAGCATTCTTGTGGACGTGAAGTATTGATGTGCTTATTGTTGACTTAAATTTGGCACTTGGTGGTGTCAGACTCTTCTTCTTTCAGCTGCTCCTGTTAGGGGTTACCACAGCAGATCATCTGCTTTCAGCTCATCCTATCCCTGCATCCTCTTCCCTCACACCAACCCTCTGCATGTCCTCCTTCACTACATCCATCAACCTTCTCTGACATCCTTTGTCCAGTATGTCCACTATCCCTCCTCTGAACATGTCCAAACCATCCCAGCCTGAGCTGTCCCTCTGATGGACTCATTTCTAATCTTGTCCATCCTGGTCACTCCCAGTGAAGATCTTCGCATCTTCATCTCTGCCACCTCCAGCTCCACCTCCTGTCTTTTTGTCAGTGCCAATGTCCGTTGCTTTGGATGGTTGATTCCAGGTAATTAACTTATGAGCTACCATAGAATAGGTCTACCATAGCTTATTACATATTTTCATGCTGTAGGACCATTTTTGGAGAATTTCAACTTGCTATATATCAAAACAACCTTTCTATCCCAAATTTTAATAATATGTAAGTAAGAAGTCCACAGTAACTAAATAAATTGCTAAAAAGTGCAATAATTCACAATGAAACTGAAAATAATTTTTACACATATTTTTCTGGATGCAGAAGTGTCACCTGTGTGTATTCCTGTGAATTGCAAATGAAAAAAAGTTGCACAAAATCCTTTCAAACTACAGAAATTTGGTTTTGAGTGTGTTAATAACATAATTTTTGAGATGCACTTATTTTCATTGAGCTGTGATAGGACTACAATTCAAAAGTATGACAATGGCATCACTTCCTGTTGCAGCAGCGAGTGGCACACATAAAAACCACCTGATAGTTCATGCTGACAACATGATGATGTATATTCCAGTGTAGGAAGTGCTGTGAACAGCTGATGAGATTGATAATGCATTTGCATCTGGATTATAATGTGTTACTTGATTTCTGCAAACGCATCAGTGGAACAAAATGGCGCCCTGGGACATGCTAAATGTGTGAGATGTAAGTGTAACTCCTCTGGTTCTGTATGCAAAAAGAATTCTTGCTCTATCTTATTTGGTTGCAGTTCTACCAGCATTTAAAAATAGATATGCAAATTGAATTTCTGGTGCTCCTGTAGGTCCTAAAGGGTTAAACTCATCCATCTTCACTGTCTCTGCTTTTCATCTGCACCATTCCACCTGCCTCCCTCTCATTCACACACATGTATTCTGCCTTGGTTCTACTGAATTTCTTTGCTCTTGTCTCCAGTGCATATCTCCACCTCTCTCTTCCACCTACTCCCTACTCTCACTACAGATCACAATGTCATCTGCAAACATCAAAGATCCACATAGACACAGTGCAACTCCTTCTGACCTTCTCTATACTTCTCCATCAACACTCTCAAAGCAAACATTGCATCTGTTGTACTCTTTCTCAGCATGAAGCCATACTGCTGCTCGCTGATGGTCACCTCTCTTCTTAGCCTAGCTTCAACAACCCTCTCCCATATCTTCATGGTATGGCTCATCAACTTGATCCCTCCGTAGTTACTACAGCTCTGCACATCACCCTTATTCTTGAAGATTGGTACCAGTGCACTTCTTCTCCATTCACCGGGCATCCTTTTGTAGTTTCAGACCCACTTCAAAATGTGAGCAGTCACCTTATGTAATCAGGGTAGGAATCTCTGAGCACTGGGTTTCCCTTTTCCTCAATTTCTCATCATTGTGTGACATTTTCATTTCAGAAAACTGAGCTGGAAAGAACACTGGGGGATTTTCCCTTCTATTCATACATGTTCTTATTGCTTTACAACAGGGAAAGTAAGGTACTGTTAGCTTGCATAGGTGCAAGCTGCTACCAGTCAAAACTGGTCAGCATTTCAAATTAAAGTAATCTGACTCTAATACAGATGTTGATGGTGTTTTTTACAAATTGCCTAGCTTAAAGCTAAAGCGGCGCTAGGACTGAAAATGAATGAGCTGACAAGCCACAAAGACAGTGCTAAGCGCCAAATAATGAGGATCACAGTAATGCTGCAAAATCAGGACGTGCCAGGAAATGGAAGCTTTTTTAATGTTAAAATCCACACATTTAATCCCAAATGTAAAAGTTCAATTACTGGTGGGGCTATTTTCATTTTGTGGGAGTTGCTGTCAGAAATTTGTGACGAGAAAGTTGCTGACCCACTGCTGAACCTAGAAGCAATAATGAATAATTACCCTGGAGAACAAGTGCGTGTGTGAGAGAGTGCTGAAGGCCTTATCTATGCAGCCCTGCTTGTTTTAGATCTTATCCTTGCTTTCAGAGTTCGTGTGTTTTGGAGTTAATGAGTTTTTATCAGCCCTGCTCGATCTGAGCTCTGAAAACACTTGCTGACTGTCGGGATATTTTTAGTTTATTCGGGTAGTTTGTGTTTCCCTCCTCAAGTTGAAAATTTAATTCTAGTTTTTCAGAAGGCAAATTCTTCCCCATAATCAGCGCGCTCAGCATGTAAACAGCTCTTTAAAAATGACAGATGGAGACGTGGAGTGGATTAAGTAACCTCAAGATCAGCGGCACACCCAAACAACAAGCCAAAAATTTCAGTGCACACCTGTATTCATACCTGCACACAACAGCCCCTTCTTTTGACTGAACTGTGAGAC
This sequence comes from Etroplus canarensis, assembly GCA_015106775.1. NCBI lineage: Eukaryota > Metazoa > Chordata > Actinopteri > Cichliformes > Cichlidae > Etroplus > Etroplus canarensis. The sequence continues at coordinate 2,116 of VUQH01088932.1, read as the reverse complement.
AAAGGCACTTTTTATGGACTCTTCGCCACATCTGGATCTTGTAGGACAACTCCACGTGCTGCTTTTCCACTACCATTTACATCACTTCAGTCATCTTATCAGACAGTCCATCAAATAGTCTTGCTGCCTCTGGTTCAGACCCAGGGCTCTTTAAAAGTGGGTCAAGACCTCAGAAGGAATGTTTGGTGTCCAAGTTCGTCTTTAGATTATTTGGCACAGAGTTGGCATTAGCCAACCTCTCTTTTTAGATGATGGCTGTTGTTGTCCACGGAACACCTGCAACCAGCAGCTGACTTCCAGACTTTGTACAAAAGTTTTATTAAATGCAGGAGAGGAAATCTGAGAGGAGAGGCTATCAGTCAGAGGCTCAGGTTCAGGACCAACTCCAAGTGAGGCAGCTCCAAGGTCTGGGGCCATGGTCCTCAGCCTGAAAAGGGTGACGTGTCCACTCTGGGTTGAGAAGTAAGAGGAGTTCAGGTATCTCGGGGGCAAGTCCAGCATCTGCATCAGTGCAGATGCTGCATCGGTCTGTTTTGGTGAAGAGAGATCTGAGCCAAGCTGTAGATTTTACCATTCTATCTACATTCCTCCCCAAACCTAGGGCTAGGAACTCTGGGTAGTGACCAAAAGAATGAGACTGGAGATTCAAATGAAGGACATGAGCTTCCGCTGAAGGGTGTCTGGGCTCAACCTTACAGACAGGGTGAGGAGCTCAGCTGAGGGGCTCCTCCTAACCAAAAGAAGTCAGTTGAGATGGTTCCTGCATTTGACTGGGATGCCTCCTGGTCACCTCCTGGATGAGATGTTTCAGGCACATCCAACAAGGAGGAGACCTTGTGTCAGACCCAAGATATGCTGAAGAGATTATGTTTCTTGGCTTGTTTGGGAACGCATCGATGTCCACCCAGAGGACGAGGTGGCCAGGGAAAGGGAGGTCTGGACATCTCTACTTGGACTCCCAAGAACCCCCACCAGCCTGCACTGATTGGACTGAGAGAGCCAATGGTACATGTATAATCCAACAGAGACTGTCTCTCTCAGTCTAAGTGTTTTTCCAGGGAAAAGTAATCCAGAGAGCACCAGTCCAAGTCTTACAGGCAGGGTTCCAGGCAAGGGTCCAAGTGAGGCTAGGTGAAAGAGAGACAGGCAGGCGGTCAGAGAGGTGCAGTAAAACAGAAGATACTCAGGTGTAGCGTTAGCTTGGCCATGCTCACTGCTCTATATAAGAAAACAATCTGGCGACAAGTGGAGGAACCAGACCGGCGTAAGAACCTCTGCTGCTTGATGGGGAACAGGTGTGCCAGAGAACCATCAGACCAGACACACCTACTCCTGCAATTAAGCACAGTTACACCCACGCATACTGCACACACACATGATGGGAAGAGAAGAGACAGCTGAAAGGAGAGGGAAAGGTGATCAGCCCCTGGGGGACCATGACAGGTTCCCCTTTGACGTCGTGGGTGTGGGCGTGGGTGTGGGTGTGTTTACTGAACAGGAGCCTGTAATGTTAGTAATTTCCCCTGTGGGATTAATAAAGTATTCTGATTCTGAAATACTAAAATAAGTTTTTGGGAAGTGAATGCATACAGTAAATTTCCAGCACATTCACAGTTTTTTTGTGATAATACTATGTGGTTTAAAACGCTTTTGCACACTGGCACGTGAAATTCAACAGTTGGACAAATAAGTTTCCCTTTTGCCTGTGAGAGTAAGGCTGCATTCCCACTGCTGGCAATTTCTGATTGCTTGCTGAGATCTGATTTGGTCATTTACATTTTAAATTAAATGCAGCCAGCGTGAACGGCCTCCAACCCTGAAGAAGAAAGCGTGACGTCACACGCAGCACGCTGTGTTTACAGAAGTAAATATGGATGCTACACATGTCAGCGTGTGAGTAAAACTTCACTTTCTTTCCACTGACCAGCTCCATCAACGCTGTCTGCCATGCTTGTTTGGTCCGTTGTGGACATTTGATCTCATCGCGTCTCGCCTCCTCCGGCGCAGAATTATGACGTCTGTCTCACTTCAATGATGGAAAAGTCAGAAGAAATGCGACATGACGGTTCAGACTGAGGTCGCTTGGAAAAACATTGGATATCGATTTAGGACCACA
>VUQH01088931.1:18042-28192 GCA_015106775.1 Etroplus canarensis | reverse complement strand
TCATATGCTTTCTCAAGATCCACAAAGACACAGTGCAACTCCTTCTGACCTTCCCTATACTTCTCCATCAACACTCTCAAAGCAAACATTGCATCGGTTATACTCTTTCTTGGCATGAAGCCATACTGCTGCTCGCTGATGGTCACCTCTCTTCTTAGCCTAGTTTCAACAACCCTCTCCCATATCTTCATGGTATGGCTCATCAACTTGATCCCTCTGTAGTTACTGCAGCTCTGCACATCACCCTTATTCTTGAAGATTGGTACCAGTGCACTTCTTCTCCATTCCTCAGGCATTCTCTCATTCTCCAAGAAGGATTCAAGAAATATTTAAACAGCATAAAAATATACAAATATTAGATGATAAAAAAATTGTGGTAAATCATAGGTAACATGGAAGAATGCGTTATTTTTACATACATTTCATTTGACTGTTTCCTATTATTGCTCTTTCTCTGGCATGTTCTTGAACTTATTTACAACAAATTTACACAAATCTTGCACAGTGATGATTACTGAAACTATTGACAAAAACTTCTGCCATATGTTTTTCAATGTTCAGTGCCTGAACTATGTACCAGCTCATAGGGATGATTCTCTTTAGTACAGTGTGAGTCAGTCTACTCCCTAATTATAAGTATCACTCATACTACAATTAAAATGTTTGACTCAGAAACATGCCAAGAGGCCTTAACAATTATTAATACCATCCATGATTCAGTAGGTCAGTTCATTATAAATAATGGGGTTTATTGCCACTGCATTACACTTCATACCCCCAGTCTCTTTTATGCTGGCTTCAATATAGAATACTTTTTCCTATTTAAAAACATTGGGTGGAGGTTTTACTGGACATCCAAAATCTTTATCTGCAAATGTGAGAAAATGAAAAGAAAAATGTAACCTGAATGTCAAAGCTTAAACTTGTTATAGAAAAGCAAGATAGGTGGACAGTTAATTTCTGTATTTATTATATGTGTTAATACATTTATTTTGTAATATAATTTATTAGTGTTCATTGTTAAGAAGTTCTTTAGTAAAAATGTGAAATAACTGAATTATGAGAATTTTTGTTATTACATATCATCAGTGAGCGAACACAAATGACTGTGTCCCATGAACAACAAAATGATAGCTTTAAAAAGTTCAGGGGTTGGTTATCTTCTTATCAGATAAGAGACTTTAATGAACATTCATATCACAATACATTACATTTTGTTTACAAACACATAACTGCACAATGACTGCAACTATCATTATGGAAGCAGAAGACACAAACAAACAAAATCTGTTATTGTGTGTTTGAGTCACACAATATCATATGTATCATAGCATACCTGAATTTAACAATAGACATTATCATATTTGCACAAACTCCTGGCTACCATGTACTGTTGGCAAAGCACATTACAGTTCATTTTAGATTGAATTATTGTAATCACAGAATCTAAATTGTTTTGCTGTATCTGGAAAATTTGCTGTGAAAAAAGTAGTTTTTATTAACAATGATCACCACTAGTAAGTTCACTGTATGGAACACAAGGCCCATTTATTTAGTGAACCAGAACACAAACAACAAGCTATAAGCCATGTACGGGCCCTGAACCTGCTGTCACATAGACAGGATGTCTGCACAGAAATATTTCCCATGGTATACTGTGGGAATAAGACCTTGCTCACTGTAGAAGGTTTACTCTGAGGCTCCAGGGTAGGCTTATTTAGGGTAGACTTAGTGTGACATTCCAGGATGAAAGGTGGTGTTAGAATTTACGTGGGTCCAGCTGGGAAGGTGTTTGACAGAAATGCAACACAAAATAACTCATGCATAATGTGTAGGAAAAAAACTGCAAAAAGTGTTTTTCAAAGTTTTTCAAAAATCTGTTTTCTCAAGGCAAATTATCTCACAATCTCTGGATGGCAAACATGTTTTATGCTTATACTAAAGAGAGATTTCTGTCCTTTTCTTGATAAAACAGATATGTTCTCAAATGCATTAGAAAATTAAGTCATGAGTACATGAAAAACAAGAAAATTAAATTTTCTTTTGTACAGATGACAAGAAAATTGTCCTATTATCAGGATAAAATGACTGTTATTTTAAGATATTAAGGCTGAAAAAAGCGTCACATCCACAGTCGATTTCAACTTCTCAAGGATCTGTTGTATATTTATCTTTGTACAGATTTGTACCACCTTCTGATATTTGCTTTAGTCTACACCTGTAACACAATTAAATAATTATATGATCAACTGAATATATAAGTACCCAGCAAAAATCACGACCAGGTCAAAACCGGTCATGGTATGACCACAAAAACTGAGCTGTAGACAGTCCGATGTTGATGTTGTTTCAACGTAGAAAAGAGGTTGGGTCAGGCCATTTCGTACAGAGTAAGGAATGTATATGATTTAATTGCAATACAGATGCAATGCATCTTTCTTTGTTTTGTTTTTTTAACGACAACTATTCTGGTTAGTGCATGGTTGTGAACACCCGTCCACACAATGTCTTCTCCACATACCCAGACTACTCCTAGACTTTTAAGCAATTCATGGTTATACACATCTAAATTCTGTCTAATTTGTTGTATGGTTAACTTAACTTTATGGCCTGTTAGAGCCACTGGCTCCTTGTCCCTGTTGTCGGCGTTGTAAGCATAGGGATGCTACTGTCTAATGTCAGTAATGAAATAGCTCAGCGGGATTAGAGAAGTGCTGCAAGGGTCAAGGTCACATGTTTGAGACACTACCATGAGGTATATTTTTCCCCCTCTCATTCTTTTTATTGAGAATGCTCTTCATATTTGGCTTTATTCTAATCAATAAAAAGATGCAATTCTTGAACACACATTTTCAACAATGGGGAGGCAACTTTTAAAAACTATGCTCATCCCATGTGTAGGAAATGTTACAACATCGGTTCAGCTTTCATTTTGAAGCTATTTTTTAACCATGACTAGACATCAACAAAAAGCCTCCCAGCGATGTGTATTTAACATTAAAATGTTTGCCAGATACTGACATTTGTTTAGTATCGTCTTTATTTTTTTTTTTACAACAACAAGGAAACGAATTACAATAGATTAGATACTGTACAACAGACCAACTGTATTAGAGAGATAACATATAAAATCTCAAGAGGTAGCTTTAAGACATTTTTGAAATCATATGTTTGCATTTCCCAGCCCTCATTGTAAATGTGAGTTGATCTAAAGACATCATAAATGCGTGCAGCCATCAAAGTGCAGACATCATAAATTTAACTCAGCCCATGTGATGTCATAAACAAGCAAATTAGAGAAAAGGAGGGTTAAAGCACTGTGACTGACCTTGCACACACACGACAGACAATAACCCCCCAGGCTAGCCAGCTGCGCTGCACTCAGTACCTCCCCACATTAGACCACTTAATTTCTCCTGACCAGAGAAGCTCTATTTCCCATGAAAAAATTTTACTCCACTGGGTCTGAAGACTTATTCTAGGTTTATGTAGTCTGAGGCAAATATATATAAGAATAAACACACTTTATGCGGTCTTTGCAAAAAACAAGAAACAAATGCACAAAGGGAGAATTTGTGCAAAAAGTAGGATTTACCTAGTAGCGGAAAAAATGCTTGTAACTATTTATGGTGACATTTATTTCACAAAACATAAAAGAGGCCATGTATATAACTGAAAGGATGATGCATTTACATGTATATTAGTCTGTTTCTTGCTCCTTGTTGTATCTTCTCCAAAGATCAACAGTCACCATGTTTTTGATGAAAAATACACATGTGAATAACAAGAAATTAGTCACTAATACTAGCAAAATAGATCCCATAAAGTCACAGTTTTCACAGAGCAAAAAGTCATTTCTTTCTTAATTAGCATCTTTAGCAACAACAAATCACAATTACTGCTAATTAATAACAGGAAAATAAAGTGGTATTAAAATGTTAATGGTCAACTCTCAGTAAGATTTTTTGGAAAACTTTGTCTCTCACCTCTTATTCAAATATTGGTATTTGCCTTGCAGTTTGCAAGGGTGAATTAAGATAAAGAAATAAAAGATATTTAAATGCCTTTACAATTTTCTCTCTCTCTCTCTCTCTCTCTCTCTCTCACACACACACACACACTATACATACAATGTATAGTATCATTATTATTATAATTATATATGATGTGTAGCATGTATGTATGTATGTATTGCATATTTCTCCTCTACTACTTTAACAAAGTATTAACCCTCTGGTTATCATAAAATCAGAAAGATTCTTGTGTTCCTCATATAAAAATAACTTTTTTAAGTGCAGAAGACCTTTTTTTGCAAACCCATCATCAGTATGTTCAATAACATGTTCTCTCTTTCTTTCTCAACCCTTCTCTTACACACATGGCAATTATGACAACTTTATTTTACATACTGAATTCTCGAACCTATGCATACACATAAATTACATGAAAAATGCTTTAATCCCAGTTTAAGATTGAGAGCCTAATAGAAGCTACAGCATTTAAGCCTCCACAAATTAAATTCCATAAATTAAGGAACAGTTCTGCAGTTCTATAGTTCTGACTGCGACTTTTGTTTTTTTAGAGTAGAATGCATAGTTTGACAAACAGTTTGGTTTGGAGGGACACAGAGCTGTCCTACAAAAGAAAAGCAAAACAACAGCTTGGCTTTAGTTTATGTTAACTGTAGCTTATGTGTCATAACGATTTTGCCTATTGCTGATATTATTTTACTTTCCCATTACTATCATATTTCTTGTTACTGTAAATTCTTCAAGATTCAAAACTTTTATTGCATAAATATGCAAATGAAACCCAGTGAGAGGACACTGAATGGATTCACTTACGAGTGAGCCTAAGGGTATGATTTTATGAGATGCACTGCAGAGGTTTTACACAAATTTGTACTATACACAACAAAGCAGTTCACTTTTGCTAAAGCTGTCATAAATCACTGTTGGCTAGTGGTACTGAGATAAATGCAAAATGTATATGACTGATAATTCAGTTTACAAATAATAAATTTTCCTGAAAGGGTTTGAATGCTTTCCATACTGGCTGCACAATAACCTCATGATCCAACGCTCAATAATATGCCTCATAACACAAGTTACGTTACCCTTTTTGGAGAGGTATTTTGAGTGGCAAAATATCAGGCAAGACATCACAACATCATGGCTTCATCCTACTTTTCATGTCTCCGCCTGGGACTTTTCTGTGCACGGCATTTTTGTGAAAATGCCTTTGGCTTCCCTTATACACTGATCATATCTTATTATCTTGAAAGACTGAATCAAGCATAGTTCTTAACATTAGATATGAATGCAAGCTTTTGGTCTAACAAAGTTCTCAATAAAGAGGGACATTGATGATTATGCTGTATTTAAAGTTATCCTCATGCTGCTCTCAGGTGGGAACAAAAGGGCATCAGCTCCAGGATCTGTATCGAATTTGCTGAAATTTCTGAGTTCTTGAAGCCAACTTGCTCCAAGAGTTATGATGCTGAGGAATGTCGGCAGTGTTAAACTCCAAAGTTCTTTCCCTGACTGTGTGTACCTGGAAAGGCAAAGTGCCAAACGGAGAGGAATGAAGGGTCCATTAACCCAAGAAGAAGGGCAGAAGATGGAGACGCATCAAACTGTCATCCAAGCCCAGGAATTCTGTGAAGACTCCTGGTTGGAAGGATCTGTAGAGAGCTGTGAAGAGACCATTCCAGATTAAATTAGTAATATTAAAGGAGAAAATCTCATGGTTTAGTAAAGTTGGGGAATGAAAAGAGACTGATTCAAAAAAGAGCAAATTAAATCTAAGCAGCATTACATTTACACTCCATGATCCCCCAGTGTGGGAGTACACAATAATTAAAATTAGTCCTTATTGAGACAAATGTGCTGTATCCAGAAGTGTACTGTACAGCACAGTAACAAGCGACACCAACAGATTTATTCATCAAAGAGCCTAGCTTTGTTTCCCAAAAAATCTAAGTCTTGGTTTTAGTGGCTCTTTTTATTTAAACAAATGCTCGGTTTATTACAAAATACAATTACTAGAATATTTGATTAATATAAGTAAGCCATGTTAGAAAATTGTAAGTAAACAGTTGTTTTGTGTATTTTTTTTAACATTAGAGCATTAACCACTGATCATAGCATATGTAATGAAATGCCTTGAGCTCAGCTGGTATGCCTTTAAAAGCCTTAAAGCTGACCATGTGTGACCTTGACCTCTGAGCCCACATTCTCTTAAATATTTGATATTCTACCCATTGTAGGTATTAACCATACAAAGTCTGGAAAAGTTCCAGCAAACAAGTTAGCTCCTGTAGTGGTAGACAGATGGACACAGGGATAGACATCTCCAGGGACTTCCAAATTTTCTTCCATAATGGTGATCAGTTGTACAGGCAATGGAAAGATCAAAGAGCCCAATTAGTAATAAGATTATTACCCCCACCCCGTGACCTTGACCTGTGACCTTATGATCTCTAAAATGTTCTCAATTTTTCTATCCATCCTAGAGATTAACCATGGAAGTACTGCAGCACAGTCAGCTCCTGTAGTGGTAACAATGTTTCTAATGTATGGACAGATGGATGGACAGCCAGATGACATAAAACCTGAAAACATAATGTCTCAGCATAAACACCAAATCTACAACTTATGACTATGCTTTACAGAAATGTGTAACTTCTAGATTGGTGGTGGCCCTCTGTACTAGCCTGATGACATTTTCATATACAGTAGTGAAAGCTTCCATAATACCTAACAGCTTGAAGGTCACCTTTCAATTCCCCAGGTTTATAAAACTGACAGATCTTAACTCCATGTCAATTCCTCACAGTTATTAGAAGTAGCTGATAGCAGTTTTTTTGCTGCCTACAAAACCCTCAAACAGCTGTTAAGCTGCACATCTATGGCAATTCACTAAACCATAGTAAATAGACCATCTCCATCACAGCTGACGAATTCATCTTCTATTGCGACAGGTGAATCAGAAGAACAACAAAATAGTTAATCAGGATCATCGAAAAATAACTGCAATGTTAAGTGTTGTCACTGTTGGGTACTGCCGAGAATCAAGTTGCGCTGAAATACAGCAGTAAGTGAAGGGTTGTTTTCAACACTCTTTAGGTCTGGCTATTAATGACAAATTGTCATTCAGAGTTGACTCAAAATTATGTTAGATATGTGGATACACTGGTCTCCAGTCTTTGGGAAAATCAATTCTCCGCAAGAGTGGAGACAAGACAGGACAAGACTGAAATTAAGTTTTACATCAATAACAAACCATCCCTAATATGTCTACCTTCAATCATCAATTATACTTATGAGAGAAGCAAAACACCACTTGCACCATTGCACTTGAACACAATAATAACATTAATTTAACACGGGATAGAGCAAAGCATTGCAAAAAAAGAAGCTGTTACTGAAAACATACTTTATATTAGATGTTTTCCTTATGCAAAGTCTGTGTATGCCCAATTGTTCCCATGTGAGAATAGCAAAGGTAATTGTCTGGTGAATTTACTGCAATTGGGTGGGAATAATATGTCTTGACTGTGACACAGCAACTGACTCCTGCTGTGTGCCACATGTGAGAAATGGCCAATATTGACTATATCCAGACTGGAAGTCCATGTTAAAATTATTACAAGCCTATGTTCAGCTAATGCCAAATTTCTTTCACCACTTTGTTGATGCGAGCATTATTAATAAGACCAGAGAAAGAAAAGGATTGTCTCAATATCATTTTTACAGAAACAATCAGACTGACCTTGACAGACAAAAATCCTGGCATTCCAGATCTGCATCAGTCACAGCACAAATGCAACGTGGTGTGTTTGCTCCCTCATGTTCAGATGGCTGAACAGCACGTCTTTTTCGCTGAGGTCCTCTGTAGCTTGATATTCCGTAAGGCACTGTGCGCCTTAAAAGAAGAACAAAAAGAGGCTTGCTTTCAGTATTTGTAAAAACAAAGCAAAACAAAATAAAAATGAAAAATAATGTATATTTTGGAATTTGTGCATAAGCTTTTGTGTAAGATTGATTTAGCTTTCATTAGCATACAATAAAGTTTCTAAAAGGTTAAGTTTAATTATATACCTTTAAGCATTAATGATGGTCCAGAAACATTTATATATTTATGTTTTCCTAAAAATTCTGTATCTCGCCAATAACGGGTAGCACCACCAGTGGACATTTGTTTTTTGCAAAGTGACCGTTGGTAGCTGGTAATGGAAAACAAGGCCAGCCCAAATGGTCCATAAAAGTGATTTTTAAAAAAATAAACTTGAAATATGACTTCAATAGATCAAATTTACAAAGTCAGACCCCATCACTATATTGTCTGTTCTGGCCCTAATCTTCCCATCTGGATAGCATTTAGACGTAGAGTGCCAGGTAAGCATCGCTTATTCACTCTTTCAACTCATCTGTTTTCAACCATCTGTGATACGTTTTGTGGAGGAGAAAAAAAGGATCTATAAAATGTGTTTGTAGCTTTAGGATCTATAAGATTCCGGAGAAGGAGTAGAAGACAGAGAATAGTTTTTGAGTATTCCAGTAAATATTGTGCATAAAGCATCCAAGAGGTAGGTATGCCCATGGGGTGGGGTGGGTGGTGTGTGTGTGTGTGTGTGTGTGTGTGTGTGTGTGTGTGTGTGTGTGTGTGTGTGTGTGTGTGTGTGTGACTGCTTGTGCTTGCTACCTGATACATGAGGTAGAATTCAAAAAACACCATTACATTCATTTTCATTTGATGAAGAGGGGCTAGCAGATCTACATGTACTCAGATCTCTGTGTGCTACATCAAGTTGGTAATGTCCTCAGTGAGCGTGTGTGTCTGTGTGTGTGTCTGTGTGTGTGTGTCTGGTGGCTGGCATGCAGACAGATATATAGGCATCCAGTCTGCAGTAAAATGACACTGAGCTTGAGCTCCTGATAACAAACAGTCCCAGTATGAGCAAAGAGTTTCAATTTTCTGTGCTTCCTTCATGCTCTTCATCAGTTTGAATGGTTTTTGGTTTTCAACACATGACTAGCGATTCATCCCCTTTTCGTTCCATCAGAATTTATTGTAAAACAAGTTGGAATTCATAATAGTTTGCATGCATTCACCATTTCTCTCTTGTATTAAGAAGAAGACATAATAATAAATAGGCTGGTACTTATATAGCGCTTTACAACTCTGAGCACTCAAAGCGCTTTCGGCATGTAGACTGGAGAGGCCAGGGTTTGAACTGCCAACCTTCGCTCTACCGTCTGTGCCACAGTCTCCACATGGGGAAATTCCAAGTTTCAGATCTACACACATTGTTGTTATAAGGTCACTTAACATACATTCAATCTGAGTGATATGCATTCACATGACACGCAGTAGTGGAGAGGTGAGACAAGGTCCCGCCCATTTACAGGTGACAGGGAGAAATGTGGGGAGGGTTTGGCACCTTGCTCAAGGGTACCTCAGCGATACCTGGAGGGAAGGACCGACAATTCTCCAGTCTTGCAGTACACGTCACCATATGTTGGAATTTGGCCTTTAACTCCACTAGTCTCCAACCGCCGCAGGCAAGGCTTGAGCCAGCAACCTTGAGCAGCCCTGTGGTTCCCAAACAAGTCCACCAACAGACTGAGCCACTGCCGCACCCACAGGAAGTGTAATTACATGTGTATAACACACTCTTCCTGGCCACTTCATTAGGTACACCTGTTCAACCGCTTGCTAATTTAAATATTTAATGATGTAATCATAGTCAAGACAAACTGCTGAAGTTCAAAACGAGCATCAGAATGAGGAAGAAAGGTGATTTGGTCTTGATGCATGCTCAATCATCCGGGTAAGTAACACTTCAAAAATTGATTCTGTTCATCTGGGCACAAAGTTTTCCGTAGGAGAAACGTTTCATCACTCATCCAAGTGACTTCTTCAGTCTCAGCTGACTGCAGGACTCTCCAACCTTATAAATGTAGTGCAGCAACCACCTGAGATTCCGTCTCCTTTCGCCATCTTGCAATGCTGTGATTGCAGCCATTACCCAGCTCTCTGTGAATGCTACTCGTGGCCTTTGATCAGTGGCCCTTGATCAGTGGCGCCTTGATCTGTGGTTGTTTGATCTATGGTCATGAGAATTTACATTTATAAGGTTGGAGAG
>VUQH01088931.1:0-14944 GCA_015106775.1 Etroplus canarensis | reverse complement strand
TGACACCATAAGCCTCAGAGATTGTATGCATTATGTGTTCTGCAAATTAACCCATAAGCACCCATGGTGACATGCATGTAACAAACACTTTACATTTTTTACAGCTGTGTGGGCCTCTTGGTCTGTTGTACATCTCCCATAATTTTCCTGTAAGGAAAAATGGGTCTGGGTTCTTATGGGTTGATTTTGGTTTCAACATCTCGGCATCTAACCTGAAGTCTTCAGTAATGACAGTAGTCAGCTGCTCAGACAGGTAACGTGTGTGTTAACACCCACCAAAGCTTGACCAGGCATGTCAGAGCTGTTCCCATTAATACATGAAACTTGCACCTGGCAGGAAAATGAAGTCAGCAGATTCCCTTCCCCAAAGTTAAAACTGACGGATTTTGACACTGGTATTATTTTTGGCCCCATTTCTATTGGGTATAGTCATGCACAGTCCAAGTATCAGTTTTTAGACAATTTCAATGCCATGCTGGCATTAACAATATTCCAAAAAGTATCAACAGAACAAAAAGGTTGGAGGAGTCAAGTTCAGTGACTTAAATTAGTGGAGAGGAAGCCAAGCAGACAGCTGCCAATGTTGGCACACCTGTCAATCAAAGAGGCCAGGCCCTTACTTTAGCCTTACCAAAATCTAAAAGGGTGAGTTACAATAAATATTTCTCCCCATGCAGTTTTTATAAATGGAGAAAAGAGCGTTCAACCAAAAAAACAGTTTTGTGTAACAGGTTGTAAATATGCTTTTTAATGCTGTAAAGTTGTGTGTTTATAGGGACTGACTCCCTTTTGAAGCTGTTCTTAAGTGTCCTCTCTAGGAACTACAGTTTTTGGCACTGCAGCATTTTTTATTTTTCTGCTTACTTCAGTATCACTAATGTGATTGAGTATAAAAAGAGCACCTTAGAATGCAGTCTCCCAGAATTAAAGAGGGGTAGAGGTTCAGCAGTCTGTGAGAAACTGTGTCTACAAATTGTGGAGTAATTTCAGAATATGGTTCCTCAATATAAAATTGGAAAGACTTTGAATATTCCATTATTCACAGGACATAATAGCATCAAACAATTCTGAGAATCTGGACACATCGCTGCGCACAAGGGACACAGCTGAAAACCAGTTTTGGATGCTGGTGATCTTCAGGCCACTCAACCAGCCATGATGCTGTCATGAAAATCACTGCATGGACTCAGGAACACTTCCAGAAATCACGGTCTGTCAACACATTTGGCCGTGCCATCCACAAATGCAGGTTAAAGTGCTATCATCCGAAGAAGAAGTCATATGTGAATATGATCCAGAAACACTGCCATCTTCTCTGGGCCAAAGATGGACTGAAGAAGAGTGGAAAACTGTTCTGTGGGCGGACAAATCAAAATCTGAAATTCTTTTTTAGAAATCATGGATACTGTGTCCTCTGCACTAAAGAGGAGAGGGACCACCCGGCTTTTTATCAGCACTCATTTCAAAAGCCTGCATCTCTGATGGTATGGGGGTGCATTAGTACCTATGGTACTAGCAACCTTTACATCTGGAAAGGCACCAACAGTGCTGAGGGGTATATACAGATTTTAGAGCAACACATGCTCCCTTCCAGATGATGTCTTTTTCCAGGAAGACCTTGCATATTTCAGCAAGACAATGTTGAAATGCATACTGTAGCTATTTACAACCTTGTGGCTTTGTAGTGTGTGATGAGTGCATGCTCCCAGCACACATTCTGATAGACGAATCGGGAAAAACTTGGGGTTCAGTGTCTTGCCCAAGGACACTTTGGCATATAGACTGGAGATGTCAGGGATTAAACTGCCAACCTTCCTGTTACAAAGTGACCCGTTCTACCTCCTGTTCTACCCCCAGTTACTGCTAACATCTGGGTTAGCGGAAGTGGAAATGGAAAAAGACTGACTACTCTTATTGATCACTTCACTTGAAAGCAGAGGTTAATAAATGTTGAACTTAAGGATTTTTTCTCTTCAGCAGGGTCTTTCTGTTATGCAGTGTTTCAGCTGTACTGATTGTATTGCTTCAGCTTCCTGGTGAGGTCATCTGTGGTGAGGTGAGATTTCCTAATGACTCATCTATCTCTGACTCACTCTCTCACATGACATTAAGGTTAGTTTTGGTGACAGTCAAAAACAAAAACAACACTGTAATCCGCACCACTAACTAATACAGTGTATATATAAATGCTGAGTGAAAGGTTCTATTCATTCCTAAATCTCTACACTCCTATTGGAGAGACAATATGGGTAAACCCATGGGCTTTTAAAAATTTGCTAAGCAGCTGTTAATACCAAGTGATTTTGACTTCTACAAGCAACAATTTATTTTCCTTACACTGTGTACCCTGATAATGTGGTAATCCCCTAACTTTTCCCTAGCGCATTTGCGAAACATGTAAGTGAAACTATTTGCTGTATTGGTACAGATTTAGTTCTTCCACATGTGAGCAAGCTAAAATTAGAATTTAGCTCTTTCACACTCTTGTTATGCCTCAGTGCATATGAACTAGTTGTGTAAAGTAGTTATCAGGCAGGTGGTTCAAAACCCTTTCATTTTTGTAAACTAATCATGGAACTTTCTAAGCCATTTCACACAACCAATCAGGCAGGATTATATAAAATAGGCAGAATTTCTCCTGAGCTGGTGTCTTTCATTATTCACAAGATTCTCCTGTTCATTGTCTCCACTTCAAACATAATAAAATGTCTAGAACTCAGCTAGTACACCTTCACCTTACATGTGACCCTGGATGACTTTGACCTTTGACCCCACAACCTCAAATACGTCAGTGCTTCTACTCATCATAGCTATTAACCACACCCAAAAAAATAAGGCCTCCACAGCAGAGGCATAATCATCCCCATTCCCAGCTCCGTAACTGCCAGTTAAATATGACAGTTAGGGAAAGCTTTAAACAGACAAAACTACTGTTTTCCACGTAAAAAAAATGTCAACAAACTATTTCACAAACTGCTGTAAAAGCTGAACAGGAGTTTACACTCCATATCCCACACTGTTGTGGCAAGAACAAAGGTCAAGAGAAACTGCTGATCAGAGCTAAATAAACCTGTGTTAACCCTTGTACCTTTTCTTAATTATCTTTGACCAAGTATTGACTATTATGGCACACACATTCCTGTATAAAGGTTATGTGTTTTCTTACGGGACCTAATCTGTGTTGATATTTTATCATAGAATAGATAATTAACTTTTCACACTGACACTTAACCTAGTTTAGACATAGGACAAAAGCTTAGTTTTTAAAGAAATGCTGCACAAGAACATGAAAAACTTAAAGAAAAACAAAGACAATGCCTAAATGTTTCAAATCACACATTTTGAATGAAGCTGCTGTACCTCTTTATCCTCCTCTTCCTCCTCAAGTCCAGCTCGTGGCTCCACAGGCAGGGCAGTCAGGTCTCTCTCTACCCCAGCCGGAGCCCTCTCGAGTGTGGCGGCCTGGTCTAGACATCCTATGGGGACAGGATCTGGGTCCCGCTGGACCAGCCATGTCTCCAGCTCTGCACGTGGAACCTGTGATGAAAGAGTCAAAATTCTACACATTCTTTCATAAGACACTACAGGAGTACTACTGAAAGTGTTCACACATTCCATATCTTTAAAGCCATGAAAAAAATGATCAGTGACATGATACCAACCTTTGCTGAGCATGGAGTTACAAAACTGATGTGCTAAAACAAAGGTATTCAAGTCTTTAAATCATGCTCCTTTGCTGAGAGTTAGATGAGAACACTGACACCTACATCTGTACTCTTAACATGAAGCTACTGCTAGCAAGTGATTAGCTTAGCTTTGAACAAAAACTAAAACCTGGGAAAACAGATGGCTCAATTTTGTCGAAAGTTTAACTTCTTAACATCCACCAGGTCACCTTCAACCTATCTGGAGTTAAGGGTAGGTTTAGGGTTAGTTTTTATTAGCCACATTCTAAATAGATGTCACTTTTTAAATGAAGTCTCATTTTGGAATTTCACTTTTTAAAAAAATGTTTTTTCATTTGGGTGTTCCATATGATGGAAACTTCAACAGCTCAGCTGGATCTCAGCTGGTATGCCTCTGCATGACCTTGACCTTTTACCCCACAATCTTGTAAATGTTATCAGACACCATACCCACCATGGGTATCAACTGCACAAAGTTTGGTAAAGATCCAGCAAAAAGTCAGCTGCTGTAGTGGTAACAAGACTTATAACAGATGGATAGACAGATAACCCAAACCTTCCCCTAGACGGGCTGCTGGTTACCTGGTTAATGTCCTAACTTCCTCCAGGTCACCAGTGACTTGTATAGGATTAGGGTTAGGTTCACATCTACCTCTTTATGTAAAACTTTTACCTATATGTCATACCCAAATGGAAACCTTGCATGAGAAAGCCAGAAACACTGAAGAAATCTGACTTGAAAGGTAACATCTTCTGGTTACTTAAAGTATGCTAGTTTAGCATGTGGCTATAATACAACTTCAGCCTCATTCTCTGGTAACCTGGTAGATTTTGAGAGGTAAACAAATAAACTAAAATACATTATTAGTTTTAGAAGTGTCAGAGGACACATGTCTTTATTATCAGAGAGAAGGTAGGTTTCCAGTCCTTGTTTCAGTCCTCTTGTTTCTTATACTAAGCCAGGCTAATCTGCTGCTGGCTGTAACTCCTTATTGAACAGTCCAATATGATAGTGCTGTTCTTTAAATCCTGAGAATTACACCATATCTTGTAATCTTTTAATTGACATTCCGTGTAAATAGGCCTAAAGAGATAATTATATAGAAAACAGATTATGTTCCTACTTGTAGTCTATCCAGAGAACGAACCCAACCCAGCAGCCTTCGAGCTGTGAAGAATCCATCTAGGTCTACACTTTTGTGATGCAGACCTTCCTCCAGGTGGTTACGGAGGTTGTGGAACTGCGTCTGGGTCAGAGCCGAGGTCGGACCTAGGATCATTTCATGCCAGGAGGGAGGCAGGTAGGGCTCCAGTCCCACATCAACCCTTACTCCACAGAGGCTCAGCAGGATGGCCATCTGGATAAGGCCCTCAGTAAAGTATTTCTTCAGGTACAGCATGGTCTTGGCAGACCACAGTAGTGCAATAAAACAGCCTATAAAGATTGATCTTGGTCACCACCACTGTGGTGTCTCTTCTTTTGTGCAGATCTTCTGCAAGAAGAAGAAAAAGTAAACTGTCAGGTCCTGCTCAGAGCAGAGAAGCTAGCAAAATACATCAATTCCCCAGTACTTAGGACCTAAAGTAGCATTAAAAAAGACGCAATGTGGAGAATGTTACAATTTGTCACTAAGCAAGTAACACCTACATCAAAACCGACAGCCAATTTGGTGTCACCAGTAACCCAGAAGCGTGGACTTTGGAAGAAAGCTGAAATATTTCCGGAGTACAGAAAAGTCCCAGTCTACCAAGAGGTTCGAAACCGGAGACCTTCTTACTGTGAGGTGACAGAGCAAGCCCCTGCAAAACCGTGCCACCCAGACAGCTTCTGTCTGTCTGTCTGACCCACATATGAATGAAGTTAACCAAGTCACCTCTTTGGTTCTAACTTTGTTGCTGCTACTCGCTTTATCACTACTAGAATTATCCTGCAATTAGCGTATAATTACTGCTAATGTGTCTACTACACCCCCCACCAGTATACAGTGATAATAACTACAGCTATCAAATCTGATCTTCCACGGCCAGTTTAGCCGGCCTTAGAGCAGTTGCGAGCTTTGACAGTTAGAAAGAGAAGATAACGCAGACAAGGCAGGGCAAACTGACAGGGCAGGGCTGGCCTGTGTTACTGCTCTCAGTAACTTCGACCTACTTCTAGAAAGTCTTTGGTAACCACCTGCCGGCAACACACCGCCTGTGTTACTCACTGCAGCTGTATGATGTAACTGCCAGAGTTTGCCTGGAAAAACCCTCTCCCTGTCCCCCATCCAAGCAACTGGGTTTACTTTTCATGGTAACCTGTTTACAGAAGGTGGAGTGGAACAGCTGACTGCGAGGGGAGTTTGAGAACCTTTCAAAACCACCTTAATATCTAGAGGAAAAAAACTAACTGTATTATTAGTGGTATGGAAATCATGGTCTTGCTACATGGTAGTCTGGTGTAACATTAGCTAAACAACAGAATTCCCTTAGAAACAAAAAGCAGAGAAGAAAAAGTTGTTGGACCTGGTGACTGTAATCAGGGTGGGGAACAATTCTATGCATTTGGCCATGTAGATATGATCAAGATGAAGTTTAAACCAGGGATCAGAATGGGTAAGAAAGGCGATTTAAGTGACTTTGAACGTGGCATGGTCTGAGTATTTCAGAAACTGCTGATCTACTCGATCTACTGTCATTTCCCCTCACACTTATCTCCAGGGTTTACAGAGAATGGGGCAAAAAAGGAGAAACTATCCAGTGAGCGGCAGTTCTCAGGGCAAACGTGCCTTGCTGATACCAGAGGTCACACACTGGCTGGACTGCTCCGACCACATAGGAAGGCAACAGCAACTGAAATAACAACTTGCTACAACCGAGGTGTGCACAAGAGCACCTCTGAAGGCACAACACATTGAAACCTGAAGCAGATGAGCTACAGCAGCAGAGGAACACACCAAGCGCTACTCAGCTAAGAACAGGAACTTGAGGACGAGTCTCAATTACTGCTGCAACAGGGTCAGAATTTGTTGTAAACATGAAAACATGGATCCATCCAGCCTTGAATCAACAACAGGCCGGCGGTGGTGTAATGGTGCGGCGGATACACGTTGGGCCCCGTTATACCAACTAAGCATCATTTGAATGCCACAGCCTACCTGATTATTGTTGCTGGCCGTCTCCATGCATTTATGACCACAGTGTACTTTTTACGTTATTATTGTGAAACTTTAGCCATTTTCTCTTTCCCTCTTTCACAGTAAAACTGTGATGCCTGTCGGTTAAATCAGTTGTTGTATCAAACTTGTTGCAGCACTGGTGATGTGTGATAGGCTGCTACAGTGTTCAGTTGTGGTTGAAATCACTTCATGACAAGTATGATTTTTGAAAATGGCAACATGTACTTGAAGTATCAAAAGCACTGATAAAGCTGAAAAATACATGTTGCAGCCTACTGTAGTGGTACATTAAAGTGTAAAGTAGCTTTTTATTGATGTAGTTGGTAGAACTTATTTAAACTACTGGCAAGTAAAGCATTCTATTTAAGCTCATCACATGGTTTGAACGCCAAATCTGAATTTCTAAAGTGTTATGACCTCCTACATACATAACAGTAAGATAAGGGTAGATGAGTGTAACTATGACGGGAATGTTTTCATCTCCTGATCACAGTGAGCTGATAGCGGTGATACTTTTATCCTCGCATTTGTTACGCGTACAGAAAAACGGCGCAGAGAAACTGACAGCAGATCAGGAGCCGGTCGGTGACTCCCAAACACACCGGCAGGCACACAAGCACATCTGGAGTAAATGATACAAACGTATGTCTGCGATCATGGAGCGTATGAGAAGAATGCGCCTTACCAGTGCGTTCAGGTCGCTCCGTGTCGCCTCGCTGTCCCGGCTTCAGTTTGCCTAATGAAGAGCTGCGCCGGAGGGCGGGACTTTTAAAAGGGGTACCCGTGATGACGTAATAACCCCTCCCTATTGGATGGAAAGTTTGATACAGTTTCTTTTTTCTTTCAAGATTTTGACTCCGTTTTCATTGATGTGACTGAACGAGTTGACCCTCCCTCAGTATCATTAACCAGCATGGTGACTGCTATCTCAACATGCCTTTCTCTCTCATGATTTTTAACATACTTAGTAAATCAATCAGACAAACCAACAGATCAGTGACTGTCAGTCACTGTAACTGTGTGTGTGTGTATGTCAGTGTGCCTGTGTGTGACTGAGAGGGAGACCACCACCTCCACCTACTGTTGGGGAAGTACACACTACAGTGTGCACAACTTTTCTTCTTGTTTGTTGTTTGGTTTTTTTGTTTTGTTTTTTTTGAATAGAAACTTTAATTCAAATAGATTTTTTTTTTCTTTTGGACTTTATGCAACAAATTTACACAAAATAGTCCAAATTGGTGAAGTGAAATGGAAGAAGAAGAAACAATCCTTTATTTGTCACCGCAGTGGGGGAAATTTCAAATCCTCCACTCAGTTTTTTTAAATTACACACACAAACAAACACAGTAGACATGCATGGAGAGGTGACAGAGCGAGGAAGGCAGCCCGTGAGGGTGCCAGGAGAGCAATGTGGGGTGTTCGGTGCCTTTCTCAAGGGCACCTTGGCAGTGCCCAGGGGGTGAACCGTCACCTCTCCAGCTTCCAGTCCATCCTCCATATATAGTGGTTCATATGGGCCTTGAACAAGTGCTTGGCAAGTTTTTCCTTGTCCGGCTTTTCCAGGTGCTCTGGGTGAGTCTTCCCCTTGGTGACTGTCTAGTTCCCAGTTCAAGTCCCAACAGACTGAGCCACTGTCGCCCCCAAAAGAACAAATAAAAAAAAACATATTAAAATTATCTAATAATCTAATAAATAAAAAAACAAAAAATGTTTGCTATGAAGCTCCTGAGTGCAACCAGTTACCTTCGGAAGTCACATAATTAGTTAAATAAGGGTGTGTTAAAAAGTGTTGCATGATCTAAGTATGTATACACCTGTTCTGAAAAGCTGCAACACCACTAATCAAGTGGCACCACCAAACAAGCCACACCATGAAGAACAAGGAGCTCTCCAGACAGGTTTGTGACAAGTTATGGAAAAGTACAAATCAGGGTTGGGTTCTAAAGAAAAATATCTGAAACTCTGAAAATCCCATGGAGCACCAGTAAATCCATCATCACAAAATCGCACCACAACAAACCTGCCTAGAGAGGCCCGTCCACCAAAACTCACAGACCAGGCAAAAAGGGCAGAGAGGCAACAAAGAGACCAAAGGTAACCCTGAAGGAGCTGGAAAGCTTCACAGCGGAGACTGCTGTGTCTGTCCATAGGACCACCATAAGCCATACACTCCACAGAGCTGGGCTTAATGAAAGGGTGTCCACAAAAAAAGCCATTGCTTACAGAAAATAATATGAAAGCATGTTTAGAGTTCACTAAAAGGCATGTGGGAGACTCCCCAATCATATAGAAGAATGTCCTCTGGTCAGATGAAAGTAAATTGAACTTTTTGGTCATGAATGAAAGCACTATGTCTGGTGCTAACCGAACAATTTCCATCACCACAAGAATATCATCCCCACAGTGAAGCATGGTGGTGGAAGCTTCATGCTGTGGGGAAGTTTTTCATTGACAGGGACTGGAAAACTGGTCAGAATTGAAGGAATGACAGATAGTACTAAATACATGGAAATTCTTGAGAAATCCAGGGACTTGCGACTGAGATGGAGGTTCACTTTCCAGTAAGACAATGACCCTAAGCATATTGCTAAAGCAACACTGAAGTGGTTTAGGAGGGGAAATTATTAATGTTTTGGAATGGCCTAGTCAAATCCCAGATCTCAATTCAGCTGAGAATCTGTGGCATCACCAGCAGAACCCATCCAGCTTGAAGGAGCTGGAGCAGTTAAGCTTCAAAGACTGGGTGAAAATCCCAGATGTACAAAGCTCATAGAGCCATACCCTAACAGGCTTGTGGCTGCAACTGTTGCAAAAGGTGGCTCTACAAAGTACTGACTTTGGGAGAGAGAATACATATGCGCACATCACTTTTCTTTTTTATTTATTTGATTTCTTAAAATGTTTTTTTTTAAAATTTCACTTCAGCAATTTAACTATTTCTTGTAAAAAATTGTGTAAAATACAAAGAAAGTTTTTATTTAAATTGCCAAGCCACTGTACTGTCATACTAAAGCAATTTTGTATATCCAATCAGATCATGGGTTTTATTCTAACCACTACTTAAAAAAATAAAAATAAATTAGTAATTAACATCTTACACATATGAGGGTTTCTTGTTAGTGAAGAGATCTGGAGTATTTCAAGGGGCTATTTAAACTTGTAACATTTTACAACCACATGAAAAAAAATTTATTAATTAAATATTAGATCAATTACTTAGATTAAAGTAAAGAATAAACAACTGAGTTATGTTACGGGTTAAAATATAAGATATTTGTGATCATGATTGCAATAATAAATCAGAATCAATCAGAATACTTTAATTCCAGGGGGAAAATTGTATGTAAAAAATGAAATATGTGATATAAATAACTCCAAAGTTAAACAGTATTATATATAGTGTATACAAGATATGGCAATAGGAAATAGTCTAGGTGTAAAAGGGAGGAGTTTGATAAAGTTTGATAGCCAGAGGTAGGAATGATTTTCTGTGGGATTCTGTGGTGCATTGTGGTGGGATGAGCCTGTTGCTGAACGAGCTCCTGTGTCTGTTCAGCACGTCATGGAGAGGGTGTGATGAATTGTCTAATATTGTCCTTAACTTGGACAGCATCCTCCCTTCTGACACCATGTCAGACAGCCAAACTCCACACCCACGACCTTACTAGCCTAGTGGATCAGCTTGCTGAGTCTGTTGGTGCCCGCTACCCTCAGTCTGCCGTTCCAGCACACCGCAGCACAGAGGATGGTACTGATGACCACAGAGTCATAAAATATCCTGAGCATCGTCTGGCAGATCCTGAAGGACCCCAGCTGCCTCAGAAAATAGAGATGGCTCTTACCCTTCTTATAGAGGACATGAGTGTTTTTTTGTAAATTCCAGTCACTGTGAACACCGAGGTATTCGTAATCCTTTGCTGTCTCCACACAAACGCCATGGACGGAAAGCAGGAGTCACTAATGTTCTGGTCCTCCTCATGCCTACAACCAGTTCTTTAGTCTTTGCCACATTAAGTTGCAGATGGTTCTGTTTGCACCACGTGATCAAGTTGCTCACCGCAGCCCTGTACTCTTCCTCATCACCGTCTCTGATGCACTCCGCATGTGCGGAGTCATCAGAAAACTTCCAGAGCTGGGAAGTCTCTGTACAGTAGCTACAGTCTGTGGTGTCGAGGGCGAAGAGAAAAGGAGAAAGAACAGTCCCCTGGGGGGCTTCAGTGTTACTGTGCACACTGTCTGACGCACAGTGCTGCAGACACACATGCCGTGGGCTGCCAGTCAGGTAGCTAACAATCCAGGGCACTAAGGGAGACATCCACCTGCATTGATGTTATTGCTGTTAATTAGGGCCATGGTTGAAAGAAATGATGGATTTTCCATTTCAAAATTACCAGCAGGTTACCATGCCATAGTCCAGTGTTTTGTAGACCCACCCAAACTGTAACTGAAATTCCAGTTGAATAAAAAAAACTGGCAGGATAATTAAGAGTTTAACATATTTATTCATCTGATGCTAAATGAAATATGTAGTGACACCCCTAACTACCACATTCAGTGGATTAAAGTAGATTCATGGTTCTGTATTAAACTGATGTTTTAGGCACGTTGTAACTGCAAATCTTTCTGAAAACCTACACTGTAACCTGACGTCATTTTTTTATTGACTAGACCCACAACTCTGGGTTAAGAACTGTTGTTCCCTCCTATGCATTTCCAGCTATGTCTTCTTTTTTTAATAGACTGGAAAACAATGGATCAGCTCGAGGAGAGAAACTCCACCACCAGCTAGTGTTTTGACATCTAAATTGCAGAGCATCATTAGCTCCCCACACACAGGCACAGATGCCGCAACGGTGTCAGCCACTTGCATAGGCCATGTCATGGGCTTTATGGGCAAAAAAGTTCCTTTAATCTTTATTAAAATGTATGAATTTATTTTTGGATTTTGTTAATTAGATAAACTGCACAAATATTTAGTTTAGCATTCTTTTTTTATTTAAAAAGATTGTAAATGATCAACACTTGACAAAACAGTCAAAGACACGTTGATCAAGAAACACAATTCAAACCTTTAGCCGACTGGAAGGCAACACAGAACGTTTAGAATCATCACCTGTAAAATTTGTTAAATGTGCATGACCATGCAAAAAAGTTCTGCTCTCAGTGGACGTTCTTTGAAAATCTTAACACATTCGTCAAAGTATACCAAAAAGAGTTTCTTCCTGCTCAGATTTAAATGCTTTTTCTAACTTGTGCTGTGAAACAGGGTCCGATCAACCGCTAATACTACTGGCTGCTTTGAAGTTTACAGAATCGTAACACAGAAGGGGTCACCTGTGCAAGATCCCTAAGAACCATGTTCCCTGTTTATAAATGCACTAACATACAGATTTTCCAAATTATAATGGCAGATATACAATAGGCTAACCAGTTCTTTAAAAAGACACCATTAATAATCAAAAATACACATGACAATAAAAGTACACGCTGCTTCTTAAGAAATGCTTTAAACAGAAAAGTAGTGGAGAAACCTTTTAAAGCCAGTTTTACAAACTTATATTAAAATGGCTACCATCTGTGATGGTAGCAAAGGAGCAAAAAGTTTTGAGAGTACAAGAAGATGACATGGGGTAGGCAACTGCAGATGTTTAGTACAGGTTTTCTATTATTCCCTATTCGACTTTAACTAAGCAATGCAATGCACGTTCCCCATAACGGGCAGTAAAATAGCTTTTAGTTAGCCAAATACCTTTAATGTCAGGAATGCATTCAGTTTTGCACAAAAATAATTATTATGACGTCACTGAACATGAACTAAAATCTCTTTCCTGTTTCACTTAAGAAAACCACATAAGTCAAATGGCTGCCCCTCCCTCAGCCTGGTTATGGCAGGGGTAACTTCCTCTTAAAAGGGAGTTTTTCCTTCCCACGGTCACCAAATGCTTTCTCATAAGGGATCGCCTGATTTTTAAGGTTTTCTCTCGAATACTGTAGGGTCTTAACCTTACAGTGTAAAGCACCCTGCAGCGACTTTTGTTGTTTATAGGTGAATTGAACTGAAAATTGAATATGTAATATCCATTGTCTGTGTTAAATTTCATTGTTTCAATTCACACCAGTGTTTGAATGGCGAAGATGATAGCTAACTAGCTAAATGCAAATTTCTGCATTCTAACCCATAATTAAACAAACAGAACATTTTTTATTTATTCCTTTGTTTAAAATATGAGTATGCTAAATCTGCTAAGATAAATTTAATGTATCAGAGGCTGGAATGTTTAGCAGATGTAAATATAATCATTTTGTTCCAGAATTAATAAAACTTCATTTAATATCACAGAGACATTGTACTTCAATTTACTAAAAATGCTAAGCTACTATGTAAATTTAACACTTAAATGCTGGCCATGTTTAGTGACACTGAAAATGTAAGCAATGATACCTAAGTGTAGTGGCAGTGACAGAGGCCTAACAGCACACTGAAAACAGAGGTGAACACTCATGTTTGCCCCTGACATGTCAACAACTGCTAGACTCTTGCATCAAAAGTTTCTAATAGTAACACTAATACAGTCCATTCAAATTCTCATCCTAAGATTGTCAGGATAGAATCCAGCTGTTATTTAACATTATCTTTGTATGTTGAAAAAGAAAAGAAAAAGGTAGTAATTTAGGATGTTGATCTGGTGTGACCGAAAGGCAGGGGTGTCAAACTCATTTTACATCAGAGGCCAAATATTTTACATCGGAGACAATCTGATCTTAACCAGATGCATCAGTACAACTGCTGCCTAATGAACTACAATGCCTACAAAAAGTAGTCATGTTTCACCCTTTTATTGCTTTAATAAATAAAATCGAGGTCAATATAATTTGGCTTTTTTGACAACAATTTGCAAAAAAAAAAAAGAAGCTTCTGTCATGTCAAAGTGAAAACAGTGTTTTTACAAACTAATGTCAATTAAATAAAAACATACAAGGTTGAATAAATGTTTGCATAAATGTTCATCCCCTTTAAAGGGACTGACCTAATTCAACAGAGGTCCAGCTGGTTGATTCCAGCAGTGTCACAGTTAGTGAAATGAGATCACCTGAGTGCAGTTGATGTGTGTCAAGTGAATGTAGTACAAAAACACCCGTGTCTGAGAGGTCCAGTCTCTGGTTCATCAGTATTCCTGCTACAATTGCAACATGAGGACAAAAGAGCACTCCAAGCAACTCACAGAAAAGATAACTGAAAAGTCAGGAGGCGCTACAAAAAGTTTTTCCAACTCACTGGACATGCCACGGAATTCAGTCACATCCATCATTAAGAAACGGAAGGAGTAGGACACTTGTCTAAATCTGCCTACAGCCTCACAACTGAGTAACCAGGCAAGAAGAAGACTGGTGAGGGAGGCCACCGAGACACCTACGAGCACTCTGAAGGAGTTAAAAGCTTCAGTGGCTCAGATGGGAGAGACTGTACATACAACAACTGTTGCTCGAGTTCTTCACCAGTCGAAGATGCGTGAAAAAACTTATATGACATTGCTCCTGGAATGCACCCAAAGACATGTGGGAGACTCCAAGGTCAACTGGAAAAAGGTTCTTTGGTCTGATGAGACAAACACTAAGCTTTTTGGCCATCAGACTGCACATCACCACAAACACACCAACTCCACCGTGAAGGATGGTGGTGGCAGCATCATGCTCTGGGGATGCTTCTCAGCAGCAGGCCCTGGAAGACTTGTAAAGGCAGAGGGGAACATAAATGCAGGAAAATATTGCCAAATCTGACTCAATCTGCAAGAGAACTACGGCTTGAGAGAAGATTTACTTTCCAGCAAGACAACGACCACAAGCATACAGCAAAAGCTCTACAGAAATGGTTCAAAGACAACAAGGTGAATGTTCTGGATTGGCCAAGTCAAAGCCCAGATCTCAATCCAATCGAGGATTGACTGGACTTGAAAAGAGCTGTTCACACCCGATCCCCGAGCAACCTGACAGAACTTGAGCTGTTTTACAAAGAAGAATGGAGAAAAACTGCCGTGTCCAGATGTGCCAGCCTGACTGAGACATGTCCACACAGACTCAGTGCTGCAGCCAAAAGTGCAA
>VUQH01088929.1:12281-27347 GCA_015106775.1 Etroplus canarensis | reverse complement strand
CACTCTTACTGCACACCTCACCACTGTCTCACTGTCCTCATACATGTCCTGCACAACCATCACACACTTCTCTGCCACTCCTGACTTCCTCATACAATTCCACAGTTCCTCTCTTGGCACCCTATCATATGCTTTCTCAAGATCCACAAAGACACAGTGCAACTCCTTCTGACCTTCTCTATACTTCTCCATCAACACTCTCAAAGCAAACATTGCATCTGTTGTACTTTTCTTGGCATGAAGCCATACTGCTGCTCGCTGATGGTCACCTCTCTTCTTAGTCTGGCTTCAACAACATTCTCCCATATCTTCATGGTATGGCTCATCAACTTGATCCCTCTGTAGTTACTGCAGCTCTGCACATCACCCTTATTCTTGAAGATTGGTACCAGTGCACTTCTTCTCCATTCCTCAGGCATTCTCTCATTCTGATAAAATTTAATTCTGACATCAATCTTTCTCAAGCTGAACACCAACTGCAGAAAATCTGGGTAAAACAAAACCTTTAAAACTCAACTAACTCTCTTAAAATGTCAGAATTTAAGCTCAGAGGTCACCTCTGTTGTTCCTGTTAGTCACTCTTTAATAAGCTGTTGTGTTTGATCAGGTGTATTAAACACTGCAGCTCCTCCCCTACCTGTTTCCAGGCTGAGGGCCCATGTGGCTGTGCGGGGTGGAGGCTGGGGTCGGGGGCTTCAGGTCTCCGGGGGGCTCGGTCAGGGAGCTGCTGCTGGACTGAGGGGTGTTTGGGCCCTGTAAGGAGCCCGAGTTGGCTGCAGAGATACAGACCAGACAGACAACCTGCTGAGAACAAGGGTTACGAACCGTCATGTAACGTCACACAGCGGGAGCTCAGACATGCCTTCATCATCCACTCGCTTCACGTTCCTCGTTCATTTATTTTAAGCCTCCTTTAGATACATTTTATTTCTGCCTGAAGCATTCATCCTCTTATTTTACTGCTGCTGTTTGGCATCGGTGTACCTGTGTGTCTAAATACAAAACAAGAATCTCTAAAAGGACAAAAACAAACGTGCTTCCCTGCAGCTGAATGCATGTGAGGAGCGAGAGAGAGGCATCGTGGGAAATTAGGTCAGTTTGAGGTCACTGATGTTTACATTCACACTCTCCTCCCAGCCAGCCTGACAGCTCGCTGTGTGTCTGTGTTACATAATCAGCTGAGTGTGAGTGTGCATGTGTGTGTAGGCCCTACCAGCGGCATCAATAACACCTTTCTCCACACAGTCACACTGCAGCTTTACACTCGGCTCTCTGGTTTTCTCACCCTAACGCCTTCACTCTGGTTTTTTATCAGCTGGAAACAGAAACACAGCCGTCAGCCTCAACTCCTCCGATTTCGGCGGTTCTGTCTTACCTGGGGAGGGAGGCTGGATCTTGGTTTGAAGAGACGGAGGTTTCTTGGCGTCACCGACGGGCCCCGTGGCCTCGGGCGGCGGCTCCTCTCCGCGCTCCATCTTGCACTCGTAGGCGAACAGGTACTGGATGTACTGCTTCTTCAGCGAGCTGGCTGAGCTGCTGGACGTCCCCACGTTCAGCAGGGACGACAGCTCCCGCCACTTCTTGTTCTTATTCACCTGAGAGGAGGAGCGGGGACACGGATTCACGGGTCAAATCCATCCACAGTCACAAACCAGGGAGGAAGCAGCAACAAAACAGCAGGAACAAACCAGGAAATCAAAGAAAGAGCATCAACATTCACTCCAGAGATATCTCAGCATCAATTACAAAACATCTCACTGTATGGAAAGGCAGGGACAAGATTCTGGACACAGTTTGAGCTTTTGTCCTGTCAACAGTGTCTCAAATTTATATTTTAGGGCTTTGAAAAAAATGGAAGAGGTTGTTGGAATAACAACATTCATATGATCACATCCTCCATGTTTACAACAGATGCTGATATTAAAATGTCGCTTTGAACCCTAAAAACAAGAAACTTTGGAAATCTTTAAAAACCCATTTTCCAAAACGTCGGTGCTGCATTTTCAAACTTGTTTCCTTCTTAAACGTTGTTGGGTCTTTTGAAATGTCACACATTCTGGAATATGATCTGTAAAGTCGTGTTTTCTGAGCTGTGGTCAATATTTTGAATTATTTTAGAGTTTTGCTTCCAAGTGTCATGAAATTTTCAGCAAAGTAAGAAAAGTATGTTTTTTCCAAAATGTTGAGGCATTTTAAGACAAGTCATCGATTTTTCTGAAACGTCGCAATGTTTTAGAAATTGTTGGACTTTCCAATATGTGTTGTTTTCCAAAATGTTGCCAAGTTTTCCAAAACAATGTGGTGTTTTCTGAAATGGAGCGTCTTCTGAAAGGTGAGTTTTGTGAAATGTTGTGAAGTTTTCTGAAATTTCGTGGAGTTTTCCAAAATATTTTGGTGTCTTCTGAAATATTGCAGCGTTTTCAGTCTTTTCTGAAATGTTGCAGGATTTTTATAAAACGTTGCATTTTCCTAAATGCAATTATCACATTTTATGGAAGGTTTTAGTGTTTTGTCAAATGCTGTGGATTTTTCTGATCTATTTTCTTGTTGTCGAGCTGTCGCCGTGTTCTGAAAAGTTTGAATGTTTTTCAAAATGTCATGGAGTTTTCCAAAATGTTGCCGTGTCCTCTAAAATGTTTTCTGAAGCAGTTTCTTAACGTCTGAAATGTCAGCTGTGTTTTTTTCTTTACTTTTCTTTTTGTTGCTGTGTTTCCTCCTTAGGGCCGTTGTACTTCATACCATCTGAACCCACAAGGCGATCGTAAACACATTTAAAATCTGATGATATTTAGCAACTAACCACTCTGCACAAAAGCTGCCAAACTAATTCCACTGATGAATCTGATTACAGCAAACAGCACTGGAAGAAGGAGAGGGGAGGTGATTAGGGAGTTGGACAGAGAGGAAGAGGGTCGGCGGTGCCTCACCATGGCCAGTCCTCCGATCTCTCGGACAGCCAGGTAAAGCCTGCAGAGGTCCAGCGGTTTCTTCCCGACAGCGGGTAGGTTTGGGACGGGCGTCCCCCTCTCCTCCATGAAGGACAGGTATCGGTCCACCCATAGCCTCCTCTCCGGCTCAGAGCCCATCTCGTACAGCCGGGTAATCTTCTCATTGGTCATGGTGGCCACGCTGGGCTTCTGAAAAGACCGAGACACGGAGAAAACCCTCAAGTCTACACATCATTCATTCAAAGGCTGCTCTCTGAAAGTCCTGTGTGGCAGTAACCTGCTGACGTTTGAACGGATTCATCACAGCAGCAGAGTACAATCACAGTTTGCTTTCTAGGCTCCACACTCATCACCCCCCCACACATATGACACAAAGAAACAGAGGATGAGTAAACATCACCACAGAGCCTAAAGGTGGATGTTGGGGAGGTGGAGGGTTGAAACAGCACTGAGATGTCACATGGAGAGATGAAGAGTTCTTCAGCTTCAGCAGACCGCCAAATTAATTAAACAAATGTGGGAGCTGAACGATTCTCAAACTTCTTTCAGAATATTTTATCAAACCTCATCTACGGTTCTGTTTGACTCTCGTGATGTTATTTGTGCACACATAATTATTTAGTATATAGGCTCACCTACCAGTTCATTAGGTACACCTGTTTGGCAGCTTGTTAATTCAAATCTCTAATCAGCCAATCACATGGCAGCAACACAATGCATTTAGGCCTGTAAACATGGTGAAGACGACCTGCTGAAGTTCAAACTGAGCATCAGAGCGAGGAAGAGTGACTCTGAACGTGGCGTGGTTGTTGGTCTAAGAGTTTGACAAACTGCTGATCTGCTGGGATTTTCCCACACAACCACCTCTAGGGTTTACAGAGGATGGTCTGAAAAAGAGAAAATATCCAGTGAGCAGCAGGTCTGTGGGAGAAAACGTCTTGTTGGTGCCAGAGGTCAGAGGAGAATGGACAGACTGTCTTCCAGCTCATATGAAGGCAAAGGAACTCAAAGAACCACTCATTCTGTCTTCTCTCTCCAACAGTCTGTGTCTCTCTTTGCTCTCCTTTCTCCCTTCTCACCCTCAACTGATCGAGGCAGATGGCTGCCCCTCCCTGAGCCTGGTTCTGCCAGAGATATCGTCCTGTTAAAAGGGAGTTCTTCCTTCCCACAGTCGCCAAGTGCTGCTCATAGGGGTTGGTCTGATTGTTGGGGTTTCTCTCTAATGCTGTAGGGCGTGCATTGACATGACATTTGTTGTAAGTTGGTGCTGCGTAAAAAAATGAATTGAATTCAAATTAACTACAACATTGGTATACTAAAGAGCACTTCTAAATGCAGCAGAAGACCACACTGGGTGCCACCCCTGTCAACTAAGAACAGGAAACTGATTCTACAGTTCACACAGGCTCCCCAACACTGGAGAAACATTGCCTGGTCTGATGAATCTGGATTTCTGCTGCCATATTCAGATGGCAGGGTCAGAATTAGGCTTAAACACCATGGAAGCATGGATCCATCCTGCCTCGTATCAGCGGTTCAGGCTGCTGGTGGTGTAATGGTGTGAGTGATATTTTCTTGGCGCACTGTTGTCCCCTTAATGCCAACTGGGCATCATTTAAACCCCACAGCCTGTCTGAGTACTGTTGCTGACCGTGTCCATCCCTTTATGTCCATCTTGTGATGGCTGCTTCCAGCTGGATAACGCACCATGTCACAAAGATCAGATCATCTCAAACTGGTTTCTTCTGACAAACTGCTGACAAACCTGCAGCATCTGTGTGATGCTGTCGTGTCAACATGGAGCAAAATGTGTGAGGAATGTTTCAGCACCTTGTTGAATCTCCGCCAGAAAGAATTAAAAGTGGGTCCAACCTGTTACAAGCAAGGTGTACCTAATGAAATGACCAGGGAGTTTATAGTCAGCAGTAATTTTGTAGTTTTAGAAGTTATGTGTCAAAGAAACCTTTACCTCACTGGTTGAATGAGAAAGAGTGAAACAGCTTTTGGACTGTGATACAAAAACAGACATGAGTGTTCAAATGTTTCAGGCACTTGAGACATTTGAACCAAGATCTCTTCATCACAATGAGCCCAAACATCCAGGCAGAGTCCTAAATGTTCAGCCACAAGAAGGAGGAGGAGTCCAGCAACTGACAGTGTGCAGTCCACAGAGCTCTGATGTCAGAGGATAAGACAGGACCACATGAGGGGGACTGAGGCAGGTGAACCAAGAAGACACTATTCATGCAATTAGCTTCATAAAAAAGGTGATAAAGTGCCTCAAACTTCAGCACATTCCTGTTTGTCAGATGTATGCACGCTGCTGCTTGCTTCTATGAAAACCTCGACTCTCCAGAAAGAGTGTGCGTTTAAGCGGGAAGTCCTGACCAGGCAGACGCCTGCACGACTCCAACATCCCCTGCAGCCCTTTTCAGACATGAACTTCTTCACGTTAACCTGACCACAGTTTGTTCCTAATATTTCAAACACTCACCTGTTACTTGCACCTTGGACTCATTTACCAACAAAAGCACATTTGTCACTCCATCCCTGCCCTTAAAAATTGAAACATTTCCAGTTATTTTATATGTGGCAGCTGTTAAAGTTTCTTCTCGGTGGACTTTCTGACCACGACCGAGCTGCTCCGGCTCCAGTTTAAACCCTCAGAGAGTCGGTACTCTCAGCAGCTCTATTGATACAGCAGACAGTGGACTCAGTGAGGTGGAATGCTTCTGAACGTGCTGTTAGAGTTGTCGATCAAAGCAATAAATATTTTATAAAAATGCCTCTAAATGGATCCAGCTCGGTGGGGCTCCCGAGGGCTGCAGGCAGTATATTAAACGCCCTGGACTGCATCATCTCGAATGCTGGACAGTATGCTGGATCTCAGCTCGGTCTGTGACGTCTGAATTGAACTGAGTGGTTTCTTTTGGTCATATATAGACATACATAAACACACAGATATATATACACTCACTTCTACATAAATACATAGAACAAAAACGTGTAGGCTGTAACTTTGGCGTATGTTTTCTACCCTTCTTAACTCAAACATACTCACAGGTTAGCTGGCGCATCGGCTCTCAGCTCTGTCTGTAATGTCTCAAATGTTCGGCGACATATCTGACCTCAGCTCTGTTCGTAAACTCAGCAGTGGATGAAATACACTGATTGGAAGTTGATGAAGAATGACCTCATCATTTCTTCTTTTCTAAATAAATAACATAACCTGTCCCTGTTACTGTAGGTCTGCAGCTCAGGGTAACTGCTCTGCGTTTAGTGTGACATGAGGTGTTACTCCTTTGTAGTTTCTGTGTTGAATCACCAGTTGATATGTTTCCATTTTCAAGGCTGCAGGCTGAGGACTTTTAGTGCACATCCTGCAACCAGCTGACTGCCTGAAGAGCAGCTATAAGCATAAAAACATAAAGAATCCAGGTTTCTCTGTCAGCCCTGTGCTCACATGAATTTAACTAGTCAGAAGCAGTCCATGTCTGAAACAGGCTTAAAAACATCTCACGCTAAACTAAGACTGATGTGGAGCTCGGAGGTTTTCATACACAGGAAGCAGGACTCTATGCTGAAAAGCCTCTGCTGAGCCCTGATGAGTACAGACACACAAAGAGCAGGCTGTGGTTGCGGTCGTGCTTTGCGGCACTTACGGGGCTGGTCGGAGTCCTGAGCCAGGCGGGGCTGCTAATGCTATCGCTGTCCTCCCCGTGACAGGAGGACAGACTAGCTGAGCTGGGGGACATGGGGCAGGGGGTGGGGGGCTGGGACACACACTGAGAGCTGTAGCTGTCCTGTGATATAAAACACACACACACACACACACACACCAGAGGGAGAGGTTACTTCTTCAGGTTCTTATTTTCACACAGCAGCAGCAGGTGGAGAGTCGGGGGGTTAGAGCGCCCTGAGGTCAGCTGACAGCAGAAACAACATGCCTGACGGCGGCTGGGTAACAGCAGACTGCCAGCAGCTGCTTCCTGGTTAATTACAGTGAACACTGCACTCTGTTTGGCTTCATTAGGGAGCAGCAGCAGCAGAGATGACAGGAAACGAGGGAAGAGAGGTGCAGCAAACATTCAGCTCAGGAGACCTTCTGGACCCGTGTGGTTCTGCTGGTTTTATTTATGGTATAAACACGCTTTTATTTTCTGGAGCTGCCGCAGAGATGCTCGGATCATTCTGAGTCCTGCATTAGACTGGATGTCAGGCATTATCTCTTAAAACTGGTTTTAAGGAGTTCAAATCAACAGCCTGCCATGTATGGTGGTCCCTCAGCGTGAATCATGTACAGAACATGTGCGTAAGGGAGAAACTGTTTAGAGTTACAATATGAGGCCAGTTTATCATCATCTCAGCAGCTACGCTATATGGACAAAAGTATTGGGTCACAGCTTTTAATGATTGAATCCAGGTGTTTGGTTCAGTCCCATGTCCACAGGTGTATAAAACCCAGCAGCTAGCCATGCAGTCTGCCTTTACAGACATTAGTGAAAGAATGGGTGGTTCTAAAGAGCTCACTGAATTCCAGCGTGGTACTGTAATAGGATGCCACCACTGCAACAAGTCAGCTGGTGACATTTCTTCCCTCCTAGATATTCCACCATCAGCTGTAAGTGGAAGTATTTATCACACATACTTAACCTGAACATGACAAAAACAGGTTTTCTGTACATTACAGAAACAAGAGTACAGAACGCAATGCAGCACTATGATCTGTGTGCTAGCAGTGTAACAGTTTGTGTAGATGCTGGAATGATTCCTATCATTCTTCATGGCTTTCTGCACTTTTTCCTTACAAATTCACAGTTTATGAAAGGAACTCTGCTGACTTAGTCCTCTGGCATGAGCATCAGCACAGAAACTGTGCACCAGGAGCTGCATGGCACGGGTTTATATGGCTGAGCAGCTGCATGCAAGCCTTACATCACCAAGCACAAATATGCAATTGAGTGCTGTAAAGCACACTGCCACTGTGGAGCAGTGGAGACGTGCCCTGTCAAGTGACCAATCACGATTCTCTATCTGGCAGTCTGATGGACCAGTCTGGGCTTGCTGAATGCCAGGAGAACGTTACCTGTCTGACTGTAAAGTTTGGTGGAGGAGGGACAATGCTATGGGGTTGGCCTGGGCCCCTTAGTCCCAGTGAAGGGAATCTTAATGCTTCAGTTTACCAAGACATTTTGGACAATTCCATGTTTCCAACTTTGTGGGAACAGTTTGAGGAAGGCCCTTTTCTGTTCCAGCACGACTGTGAGCCAGGCTCTCTGGTCCAACATCAGTTCTGACCTCACAAATGCCTGGGTGAACAGTGGGACAGCAGGGGGGATGGTTGGGAACCAGAGGGTTGCTGAGGCCGCCAGTTTAAGACCCACCTGGACCTGGTGGCCTACTTGGGACCTGCAAATTCAATATCCTGTACTGGACCAATGCACACATAACTAAAAAAAGAGTGTGCTGGTGAGTAAGTTCCCCTGTCTGAGGATTAATAAAGTATGTTTCTTTCTTCTTCTTCTTCAGGAAAAAATTCCCACAGACACTCTAACATCCTGTAGAAAGCCTTCCCAGAAGAGTGGAAGCTGTTAAAGCTGAAAAGGGGAACCAACTCTATATTAATGCCTATGGATTTAGCACAGGATCATAAAAGCTCCTGTAGGCGTCCCAGTACTGTCGCCATATAGTGTAGCAGTCCAGCTCTACACGTCACTGATTATTAAAATACGCATTAAATTTTATCATCAGTTTGTTAATATGAACTCCCAGAATAACTCGTCTCATTTAAAGTAGACTTTTAGCCCTTAAGCTGACCTATTTATTGCACCTTTCCCTGAGCTTACAATGCTCATACAGCATGACATCCTTCCTATAACAGATGTCAGATGCAACAGACTCAATAAATGTTCATATTCATGAAATATTCAGCTCTCTTTAGCAGTGACATTTCATCCCGATCAGGCTTCCCCCTCCGCACCAAGAAAACAAACCTCTAGTTATCTGCGAAACAAGTGCAACTGTTGTGAATTTAAAGTTTCCACTCGGTTCACATTTCCTGTTGTCTCACATCTATTTTGAAGTTTCTCTGGCAGTCGACATAAAAACGCCACCTAACTCGTGAAGTGTCAAACTGGTTCAGCATGAAACAAGAAGTGGGAAAAATTAGCAGCAGCGGCGGCGGCGGCGTCTGAGCGCTCTGGAGGAACATGAAGCCGAGCTGTTGAAACTCCTCGACAAACAAAGCAGCCACTTCTCATCAGCGCAGTCGTCTCTCATAACCCTGACTGCCGCAAACAGCTCGGCGGCGGCGGCTGTGATCAAGGCCGACTCTTCGCTGTTAGATAATGAGGCGAGGAGAGTCAGGAGAGAGCAGCGAGGAGGAGAAGCTTTCAGAAAACTCTCCAGCTGCTGAGGCGAGCGAGGGAAAACAAGAAGAAACAAGCAGACGGAGAAGAGAGAACACCTCGATTTGGCTCGTGTTGGCAGGATCTGGTTATTTTAGGTTTTCTGTTGCACTCCCAATACAAGCTGATGAAATAAAGACAGGCGTAACAAACGGCGTGCTGCTGGAAACAAGCTGATCAATACTGTCAGCTGTGATGAAGAGAAACCACCCGGGAGCAGACGGTGAAAGCTCGGGGGAAATCGGTCTCTCACTGAAACCTTCCTGGCTTGAAACAAACAGGCTGCACTGAAAAGTGTCAGCGTCAGCCTCAATTACACTTAACTGCCTGAAGTCATTTGCAACCACAGACACATGCTGTCTACACAATTAGTTTTAGGTCAACGTCTCCTGTCAGGACCAAACTACCTGCTCGCAGGGTTTCCCACACACAGATTTGACCTGTAGACAGGTTTATTTTCTGAGCTAATCTAATATCTTTATAAATGTATCCCTCAGAGAGAAGCTCAAGACCTTTATGGTCTGTTTACTAGCTCTTATTTTCATTCGCTGCTAACCAGCTAACTGCAGTTCTTCCTGTGCCTTGTTCCCCTATTGGCTGGCTGACCAGGTCACGATTATATCAGTTAGTTTTTCATCCCACAGACAGACAGACTAAAAGTCCACTATCTTAAACTTAAACTTAAAATGGTCTTATTCAGTGGAGCTGGACTGGGTATGACAGTCTGCGGTCCAAAACCATGGAGTATGGAAGAAGGACTACAGTCGTCATTTGTAGTGCAAGGCTGTGGAGCTAAGACTGCAGATGGTCCAGCATGGGTACTCTGACCAGTCTACAGCTCCACAGGTTCATACAAAGCCAGCTGAGGTAACACAGGTCTATCATAGCTGGGTTTCATTGGGCTGGATCGGACCACACAGGCCAACCTTTGCCTCTCACACACATCAGAAAGCCTTAGAGGACCTCCACACTGAAAGAGACTAACAGCGACGTGGTGACCAGACACCGCGCAATTCAGAGACCTGTAGTGATGAGGGTGAAATAACCCTTACTGACACAAAGTGGGCAGGACCTGGGTCAAGCTTTACTCAGCAGCTCCCACTGACTGACATATGGAGGGCTGGTGAATATATTAGACGGTTATACACGCCACTAATGTCTGGAATGTCCACTAGCAATCAACCATCAGGGCTGCTTTAAAAGAGGGTGGAGCTAAAGGCATCGACAGTGAATTCTGTCATTGGTTCAACAGTTGTGCAATGGACCACCCTTGGTAGGTACTAACCACTGCATACTTGGAACACCCCACAGACCTGCCGTGTATCAGATCTTCTGACTTCATCCTCAGATCCTCTGCTAATTTTTCCTTCTTCCAGAATTTAATGACACTCATTGTTATTCAGGTCACCTCCGAGTGGTTTTAATGTTGTGGCCAACTGCTGTACGCAGAGGAGAGAGAACCTTGTTTTCTCATGAGCCTGATCTGCTTTAAGTGCTGCGACATCCTACGACAGAAACTGACAGGTTCACAGGTTTTTTTTGATGGCCAAACCAAAAGGGTTTTTCCAAACCTGCTGTTAACATGGTGAGGTGTTCTCACGTTAGGCTTGGCATTCGTGCGTCTATTAGAGCATGCTAAGGCAGCAAAGCCAGTGCTGTGGTAGCGCAAACAGCCGCTGTGATTGGTTAAAAAAAAAGCCAGAGGGACAGACCTTGGGTTTGGGTGGTTCTGCTGGAGGACCTTCTTTGCTCAGCTCCACCCTTTGCTTGGCATCCCCATGAGGGCCCATCCCCTCAGCTGGCATCATCATGGGCCCTGAAAGATAAATGCACAGAATTTTATCACCTTTTCCAAAGTCTACACAATCTGCAACAAGTGTTCAGGTCTGTGGCCCTACCTGATGACGGGGTGCTGTAGGGCGGTCCCTGTGGTGTCATCCTCCCAGAGTTACTCCCTGATTGCTGGCTGTAAGGACCTCCAGGACCTCCTGGGCCTCCGGGGCCCATCGCTCCCATGGGTGTCATGCCTGGGTAGCTACCCTGCCTGGAAAGCACAGAGAGGGAAACGGGTTTAATCGGCATCGCAATGAGCGTGTGATCCAACAGTTGTGACGGCACATTGCATGCTGGGGGAAAAAGGGTCTGCGTGGTTAAAGGACGCGGAGACTTGGCTGAAAAGAAGCAGAGAAAACAAGTGGAATTAAGCTCAGCAGCAGATTAGGTCAGAAAACCGACTCAGCCAGGTGTCCATCCAAATAAAGCACAACAGATAAAGTTTAAACTACAGTTTACATATCAGGAGTCTGGCTAGCAGGTGACACTGGTGCTATTAAAGTGCTGCAGAAGAAGAAGACGACGACGACGACGACAGGGTGATGCCATTTAAGAGCACTCCAGCCAAAGCTGAGATGAAAACATTACTGTTAGTTTCAGCTGTGGGTAAAAGAGGGCACATCATCAGCAGCAGCAGCAGCTGCAGCTGCCACCATCAGAGCCAAAGGAGAAGTAGCTCTCATTAAGCTCTCTGTGCGCAGCAGCAGAGCTGTGAGGCTTCTGAGACCAAACCTACCCATAATGCTCAGGGGGGGCCTGCACGGCAGGTTGTTGGGGCTGAGCATTGGTACCCTGCTGCTGGGGGTGGTGATGAGGAGGGTGAGGAAGAGGGTGGGAAGGGTGGAGGGCAGGAGAGAGGGCGGGTCGGCCACCGTGCCAGGACGGGTTGTGGTAGACGGGCGAGCGAGCGAAGGGAGGCCTGGAGAGGTGGAGGGACGGTGGAGGAAGAAAAGGAACAAACAGTCGACTTTCATCAGTTTAATCCCCCAAAAATATCAAACACAAACCAACTAACGTCACCTCACTGAGGAGGTTCTCTAAAGATGCAGCAGATTTGACTGCATTCACTTTTAAACCCTCAAATAAAAAAGTTTATAATAAATCTGAGATCCGCTTTTCAAAGTTAAAGACAATAGCTTGGCTTCATGTCTTCTTGTTAAAAAAATAAACGCCATCTTATGGCAGAAGAAGATGCTGAAAATGCCTGAGAGGATTAACAACAGTGAAATAGTTATTAATATGTTGGTGCATGTTTTAAATTATTCACTATGAAAAAGTCCTGATCCTAAGCTTAAAGTCCACACTAAGTCTGGAGAGGCATTCTTTTCCAAAGCCCTGAACTACAATGCTGTGCAAAAGTCTTGGGCAGACCCCATTCCTTTGTATTTTGCTCAGAAAATGGTAAATCAGTGCGCCGACTGATTCCAGCATACAAACTTAAAATGGAAACGCAGAACATCAGGCAAAAACAGAGCGTGTACAATCCTAAGCAGCTTGAAAGTCAATATTTAATTTTTCGACACAGCCTGAACTCTCTTAGCCAAACTTTCTGTCATTTCTTTAAGTCGTCTTCAGTTCTCCAGGCTTCTTGAAGGACATTCTAAAGCCCTTCTTTGGATGTTGGCTGCCTTTCTGCTCTCTGCCTAGATGGCATCACACTGCTTCAAAAATGTTGAGGTCCATTCGTCATCCCAGCACACCTGTTGTCATGATTGTTCAGTCCAGTTCTTGTTTATTTTTAATACTTCAGCCTTTTCCCCCTGCTTCCCTTCCTTAAGAATGTCTTCTTGACAGCCACCCTTCCACTGAGACCTTTTCTGATGAGGCTATCTATAGTGAACAGTAGATGGATAACTGAAGGTCCAGATGCATCTCTCAGCTCTCAGGTCCTGTGTCAGGTCTTTGCTTGAATTTGTCCTATTTTTTAAAGACATAACATTCTCCACAGTCTCCTCAGATTTTCTTTAGAATACAGTGCACACTGTGTCAGTGCCACTGGACTGAAAGTGAGTGAAAAGCAGCCAATATCCAAACAAAACTTTGAAACACCTTCAGAAAGCCTGAAGAACTACTGCTTAAGACCACTTTAAAACATTTTTTAAAATTTTAAATAAAAAAAAAACTTTAAAGACATTAAGGGTGCCCAAGATTTTTGCAGTTCTGTATATTTGCCTGATTCTTCCTGGAACTGTTGCACTTGGATCTTCTGTCAGGACTCACCTGTTTTGTGAGACAGCTGTGGATGGTGCTGATGAAGAGTTGGGACCTGGCCCGGCGTTGGGACCGACCTCTAGTGGCTTGCAGCTGGAGTTTGGTCCAGGAGGCCCCATGCCCTGTCCCGCGGGCTGCGGCATGCTAGGGGAGGTGGGGGCCATGCTGCCACCCCCGGCGGGGTAAGGCCGACCCCCAAGACCAGGCCCAGGGCCACGGCCAGCCGGCGTGGATGGGCCCTGACCGTGCATGGGGCTGCTGGCGTTCAATCCAAGGCTATTGGCCAAGCTTGAACCTGAGCCGGGCCCACTGTAGTTGGCACTGGGCGTCCCACCATAGTGGGGGGGCCGTGGATAGTTACCTGAGGAAGGTCAGACAAGACATCAGAGACATGGAAGTGATGGCAGAAGCTATTTTAACAAAGACAGGTTTTTTGTTCTTCTAGTAGTGTCACCATCTTCTACCTGGGGGGCCGTACTGGCCATAGGATTGGCCGACCTGCTGGTAGGAGCTGTGATGCATGGGCCCCCCTGACGCTGGGTGAGGGGTCATGGGTGGTACGGACTGCTGGGGGCCGAACTGAGACCCCGAAGTGCTGCGCTGCATGGAGGGAGGGAAACCTGGAGACAAGACAAAGACAAGGAAGGAGGAGGAGGTCAGAAGAGATGGTGACAAGGTTAGTCTAGCTAAAGACTATAAGAAGAGGAAACCTGCTAGCTTTACTATCATGAAACGTCCTAGAAGGTATGGAGCTGTTAGCTGATTTTTTTTGTTTTTAGGTCAGCATATACATTTGCCCAAGACTTCATACCACATAAAGGGCAATATTACTGCATAACTGTTCCACTATACATTGAATCTGAATTAATGTAAATTACTAAAGGTGTCCCACAGGGCTCAACACTGGGGCCTGTTCTCTTCACTCTTTAGTGTAAGTAGGTGTAATGGACATCAATATGCTGATGATACTGTCCTGTTTTCATTTCATTTTATTTTGACAAGCAAACAGCATCCCGGCTGCAAAATTATACTTTCCCTTAATATTATCACCTGATTCTTTTAGTACAAACAATTCTTGAACATTAATTGGTAACTGATTTTTTCTAGAATTAAACAAAATTTGAATTATTTGAAAATCCACTAGATCCACAAATTTTAAAACCCTCGACTGCAAAAAACGTCTATTAGTATGCTCTCTATAAGTTGCGTGATTAATAACATGAATTGCTTTTTTTTAAATCGTAATAAGTGGTTTTATTGTAATTTACAGTTCTTCCCCCAGACCTCATTACAGTAACTAAAATATGGCAAGATCAAAGAATAATAAAGAATGTGGAGCGAAGAACAGTCCAGTAATTCTTTTGCTCTATATAATAATGCAATACTTCTCGATATTTTATCATGAATATATTTGATATGCTGCTTCCAACTTAGTGCTTCATTGATCACAAACCCCAGACATCGAGTCTTATTGAAGAGTTTTTCAAGAATCTTAGAAAATTGCGGTCGTATGGAAACCGGTCTATAATTTGTGAAGTGATAATTGTTTCCTGATTTAAACAATGGAATGACTTTTGCTGTTTTCATTTTATCTGGAAATATACCATTCTTAAATGATAAATTACAAATAAAAGTTATTGGTTTTAAGATTCCATCAATTATCTGTT